>VDFB02072348.1:92008-200156 GCA_007258455.2 Sequoia sempervirens
GAGGGGTAGCTTCATTCAGAGGTTATCACAGAACTTATTCAGAGATTGCATCTTCAAGGGTTTTACCATATGCAGCAAATACCGGGTTTTTACATCAATAATATTGTTGCTTTTTAAGTTGCATGTCATCAGATCTTGTTTGTAATCAGCATAGTAGATCAATAAATATTCTGGCATCAATAGATCCAGTAGTTTCTATCATTTGCAAACGTGTGGTATTTTATTTAATTTTTATATGCAATTTCTTTCAAAAAAAATCGCACTTCAATGGTATATGCAAAAACGAGAAAACAATCAAAACAGATAGTTTTCAGAATCAGGGAGAACAGGGGTTTCTACAATCAAGTTTTTAGCCAGAGGTGCCTCTGGAACATCCTTCTCAGTTTCAGTCAAGGTCCGCCATGAACTACTCAGCTCACCTGTCGGGTTGATCTGTCAACGGGAAATCAAAGGCGAAGTAGCATGTCAAGATAAAGGAAAGTTGAAAAAGCTAAAATTTTGACTAACACTAGAAGAAGTGGGCGCCCCTCTTGAAGAAAGGCGCCCAAAGTTTCATGCCTTAGAGAATTTTCAAGAGTTTTCAAAATTTTCAAAAATGCAAGAGAAGGATGGCGTCCAAATTCAAAGAGACTGAGTTTTAGGGTTTTGAAAATAAAAGCAAAAAAGAAAGCAAAACCTAAATCAAACCCTAAGTCTATTTAACACTTATTTTCAATGTATTTTTCATTATTTTTGCAAGTAGCATCCAGAGGAGAAAGTTGGAGCAGCAAGTTTGAAGAATTTTTGTGATTTAAGAATCCATAGTTGCTGGTTTTACATCAGATTTTTCAGACCAGCAAGCATAAACCCTTGTTTTTCATTCTTCTTGTTCCAGAAGATCAAATTTTTCAAGTTGAAGGCTAAGGCTTTCCATTTTTCAGTCATCTGGGTCTTTTTGCCTCAATCTTTTGAAGAATTTTTCAAGAATTTCATCAAGTTGCAGCAAGTGCTTTTATCTTGCATGTCAGTGAAAACCTCAGTGCATTCGAATTTCAACCATCTGGGTCCTTTCCAATTAGTCTTCTAAAGAAAACCCATATCGCAACTTTTTTCACAAAAATTTCAAAACCTAGGGTTGGCTGCTTTTTCGATCAAACGTCAGGGTTTTGCAAATCTAATCAACTGGGTTCATTCCTAATCTTGTTCTAGACAAAACCTAGATGCCAGCTTTTTTCGGGAAAAATTGAAGAAATTAGGGTTTGCTGCTTTTTCAAGCAAAAATTCAAAATTTTCAAATCACGGACGATCGGGTTGTCTTGCATCGATATTAAGACAAAACCCATGATCTCGAGGAAAAATTTCTCAAAAATTTAATACTGTTGAAGCACAAATCAGCATTCTAAAATAGAAATTGTTCAAGACTTGTACGAACCAAGGCGAGTTCTGATCATTCTTCAAGTTTTTGAAATGGAGTACACTCTAATGTTTTCAAGTCGAATCAGCTCTGCTTTCACAATTACATCAAAACAGGCGACGGACTTGCATCATATCAAGCAGTCTACATGCCTTGGAGAGAGCAGGCAACACTTCAATCAAGAACCTGGGACATTTTGGACTCCTTGCAGCAGCGTCAATTCCTATATCAGTTCAAAGCCTTGAGTTCGTAATCGCTTGCATTAAGCATTACAACCCAGCTACTAGGGAGATCCAATCAGCAGACGGTAGATTGATTTGCAATCTAAAGCCTAATATGGTCGAAAGGTGTTTTTCCATTCCCCCATGGCCTGAAAGCGTAACTCTTTCAAGGGATGAATGTGAAAAGATGTGGAATATGCATAAAGATAAATATAGCAAGAAGATTGCATAGAGATGGATGAAAGAAAAACATAAGACATTGCCCAAGAACGTCGAGCTTGAGGAGGTGCAAAATCAGTTCCAGAGTGTTGTTCATAGTTGCAGTCCAGTTGGCGGAAGGATAGGCCATATTTCAGTGATGTCAGCAAAGTTCGAGAAAGCGGCCAATGAGGTCGAAGATTTCCTTAGATCTATTGCAGATGCTAAAGATATTCTTGAAAAGCGGTGTTTTGCTGTTGATGGCATAGATGCACTGAACCGGGACACAATCTCTAACTTCCTAGCGGATGTGATCGAGCTTTAAAGCAGCTTTCTTCTAGAAGCTTTCTTTCCCGCTTTCTTTCTATTCTTGGAATAATCCTTACCCATTCTTTGAGGATAGAAAGAAGATAAGATGTAATAGTTGGCGTTTCCCGCTTTTTCTGCTTTTTAGGATTTTATCTTTCTAGATTTAGTAATAAAGCTTGCTTGTTGAGCAAGCCCTAGATTGTGAAAGCAAGGAGATTTTAGGGTTCCCTACTCCTCTGCTTCTCTATAAATAAGAGCCTTTGCTCATTTAGTTTCTTTTAACGGTTATTGTCATAGCAAATTGCGAGCCTGAATTGCAGCAAATTGTTATTCAGTTTCAGTTCACTTAGTTAAAACCGTGCTAGTGAGAACAAAACGCTAAGCCTATTGTGCCTTCTATTTGTTGCTCAAGTATTGTTCAATTGTGTTGTTATAAGCAAAATGTTGAGCCTCTTTAGCCAACAAGGAGTTAGTGTGATTGATGTTTTCTATTGTGTTAAGAATAAGTTTGCAAGCCTCCTTAGCTGCAATTTCTTGTTCAAGGCATGTTAGAAGTGAGCTTTGTTTCAGAGATTTGAGTAATAAAATCATGAGCCTCTTTTGCCTTGGTCCAAAATCTCAGATTTCCGTTATCTATGTTCTACTTTTATGATCTTTATTTCAGCTTGCAGTAAAGTGTGTAGGTGTTCGTTGAAAGAGAGATTATTGAAGTATTTTTGTCAGAAAATCTACCTTGTTAATTTCTAACTTCTCTTGCTCTGCTATTACTTGAGAGGTTAGGAACGTCTTTCGTTTAAGTTAGTTGTAGTTGAACTTCTTATATCAGAAAATCTCGTTGAAAGAGAGATTATTGAAGTATTTTTGTCAGAAAATCTACCTTGTTAATTTCTAACTTCTCTTGCTCTGCTATTACTTGAGAGGTTAGGAACGTCTTTCGTTTAAGTTAGTTGTAGTTGAACTTCTTATATCAGAAAATCTCAGCTGTGGCGTTTGTGTTTAAAAAACCTTGTGCTCTAAGTTGTTCAAAAAGATAGGCAACTTAGTTTTAGTTTCTTTTCTTTCAAACACCATCAGCAAGAGGGAGCTTCCCCTCCTAATTTGAAGAGCAGTTTATCTGTGCATAGCTGTCCGTTTTCAAATCCGCATACCAGAGGTGCGAATTTAAACGCCAACAGTGTTGAGGGAAAGTTGTGCAAATGGGGTGGTCTTGGAGATCATGAAGACACTAATTGCCTGAAGCAGAAAGGTATCAACATGTTGGAGGTAGCCGACCAAGAGGTCCTAGCAATTACAAGGGCGTAGACGAAGAAGGCCAATTATCCAGACTCTCATACGAAGAAAGAAAGACTCTGAGAAGCCAGGGCAGAAGTGGAAGAGGCAATGGCAAATGAACAACGAACTTCCAAGGCGGCTAGTACATTGTTACAGTCGAAGTCCAAAAAGAACATAGTACGGTAGGTGCTTCACACAACTATACCAATTAAGGTAACAGACCTTCTGCAAATGATGCCTCAACTAAGAGTATCAATCACAAACGTCATCGAAGATAATCTTTAGAAGGGTCTGACGAAAAGTATGACAGAACTGGCAGGAGAGGCAACAGATCCAATGCTACTCGCAATAAGTGTCGGGAGGAAGCCAACCGTCATATAGATGGAAATCTTGTGGAGGAAACTCTCCAACACCATCGTCGAAAGAGGAGACATGGAAGTGTTTGGGAAAGCCAACTCTCTGGCCCCCGACATTCCACCTGGTAGGCGCAAACCAACATGGCATCAAACCTCTCGGTACTCTAATGGCACATAAAGTTTTGATTGGCACACAATAGTTCTTGTTAAACTTCGTCGTCATCTCGTTGGAGAAAAAGTTGTACAATGCACTGTTGGGATGAGGATGGCTGATTACCGCTAAGGAAAACCACAATTGGAAGAGGAATACACTCTCGATTGAGAGCCACGGGAAGTACACTATTGATTTGAAGAACTAGGCGGTCAGTGAAGAATTGTTGTCTTCGAGATCAGAGTCGGACGGAGGATCGAATGTTGATGAAGAAAGGCAAGCAATGGAGACAAACAACAAGGGTGCACTTGAACTCGAGAGTTGCTCAGAAGATGAGACAAGTTCATTGAATGACCTATTCCCTTGGCAAATGGAGGATTATGAGGTGCTCCACCGAGAGTGTAACATGCTATAGATCGGAGAAATTCAGGAAAGAGAGGAGAAGAGCATGCCCAACAATGACGCTTTCGTCTGAGTATAGCTAGACACTTTCGACCAAGTACGAAGAGTACAAAGAGAAAGTATCAAAGCTGGATAATACACTAGTTGATAAGTTGGAATATGACAAAGTACGAGGTAGTAAGAGAAAGTCAGAAGAAAGGAAGAGAGAGGAAAGATAAAATGAAGAGGGAGAGTACAAAAGGAAAAAAATAGATAAGGAGGTGTTGAAAATTGAAAAAATGAGAATAGGAGAGTTGAAAAAATTGAAAGAGTTGAAAAAATTATGAAGTGGAAAAATGGAAAAAACAAAGTAGAAGAATAAAACAATTTAAAAAATGGAGAAGAGAGAAAGTATGCAAAAGTCGAAAAATGAAAAATTTAAAAAGGAAAAAGTAGTAAAGAATGGAGGTGAAAATATTAAAATAGCAAAAGGCAAGGAGGCGAAGGTAATTAAAATAAAAATAAGGAAAATCAAATGTCGCCAAGTAGATACAATGGGAAAAAATAAAGAATATGAGAAGGTTAGGAGTACGACCAACGCAAGCCAAATAGGAGATTGGCGAAAAAATTAAAGCAAGGAAGATTAACATAAAAAGTTTGGCCACAAAGATTGTGCGACATCAAAAGCAAGAGAAAATATTGGCAGAAGGAACAAAGCTTTGGCAGAGAATTATGAAGCTCGATCCGTACATCGTACAACCTAAAGAAGAAATACTTGAAGAAGAAAGAAAGCACATATGACCTGAAGAAAGAAGAGAGCACGTACATCTTGGTAGAAGAACAGGAGAGCAAGCCGTACGACTTGATAGAGAATAGGAGAGCACATCGTACAACTTGGCAAAGGAACCAAAGAGCATTCTGTACGACCTAGCAGAGGGATAAGGGAACAAGTGAAGCTCTCTCAAGAAAACACAAGAATCACACAGAGCGACATAGACAAGGGTGAAGGTAACCAAGACAAACTCAAGTAGACTGTACGACAATGCACAAGATTCACTGTATGTCCAGAAAAGACCATCATACAGCCACACAAGTTTAGAGTACAACCAAGAAGAATCACAATGCGGCTAGTAACAAGGTTGAGAACAGTACTGCATCAACACATAGTACGGCAAGATCACATAGTACGAAAAAATCACATAGTACAAGATCACATAGTATAGCAAAATCATATAGTACGACATAATCACATAATACAACAAAGTGACATAGTACGGCAAAGCAACATAGTACAACAAAGTGACATAGTACGACATCTGTCTTAGTGTATTGTACGGCTAACAATTCATAGCACACGACCAAGCAAGTTTGTAGTATGACCAAGATCACATAATATAGCAAAATCACATAGTACGGCAAAATCACATAATACAACAAAGCGACATATTACGACAAAGTGACATAGTACGACAAAGCGACATAGTACGGCCAAGAAGTTTACCCGTATCTACACTAGTCAAGGATGGCTAGCAGGCGTGACTCCAGCAATGCTCAGGGCATGGTGTGGTAAACCATCGAGGCTGGTGGGAAGGGATGCTGGGGTTCTAAAGAGTCTCTACTATATTGAGCTAGCCTTCCATGATGCTTTCTATATCATGAAGTGACAAGTGTTCTCCATTGAGATCACAGTGGCAAAGAAGGTAGAGGCATATAGACTTTTACAGAAAATCAAGGATGAGTCAGCCACAGCTATGAAGAACCTCCAAACTGAATTGGCAGAGTAGACTCAGATAGCTAGTGACAAGGTAACTTGAGTAGTGACCTTGGAGGCAGGTGACCACTATGGAGGAGGACGCACGACATAGGGAGCAGGCATGGAAGTAGTGAGTGAAGGAGTTAGAGGAGCAATTGGCCACAAGGAGTACAAAGGCGGACAAGACCAAAAGCTAACTGATGGAGGTGGCTCATATTGTTAAAGCTGCCAAGGAAAGGGAGATACTCGCCAATTGCCAGCTCCGCATGTGTACAAAGGAAGTGAGGTGATTGAGGGCACAACACTCACCAATGGCTACCCCGACATCGTCAGTACATCCAGGGACATCCTCACTTCCCCCTTCCCCCTTCTTCTCAATAGCTTCATACTTAGTATCATTCCTTTCTTTGGCTTGTCATATTGTCTGGAAGACAACTTCTTTTATGGGGGGGATGATGTAAGTTGTTAATATCTTTAGCGATAGTCGGCTGTAGTCGGTCGTAGCGTAGTTGGTCATAGTTGGCCAGTTGTTATAATTCAATAAAACTATAGTTGTAGTAGGAATAATTAAATGTGTGAAAGAATTAAGCAAATAACAGATGCAAAAGATCCTTCACTATATCCTTTGATATAAGGAAAGTTACATGGAAGATGGAACAAACTTAACACACCTCTTCATTGTGCTGCCTATGCCTTAAATCCTAAATGGCATAATATACAAAAGACCAATAAGAGGACTCCATATGAGGATAGAGAGGCAATGAAGGGGTTTTGGGCTGCAATAAAAAAGATATATGGCCGAGGTGAGGAAGCATCAGTTATAAGGAGTCAATGGAATAAGTTTTCACGTGGGCATGGTGACTTTTCTTCCGTGGAAGCTTTAATATGATATGCGAGCAAAGAAAGACCCTATAGAGTGGTGGTGGAACCATGGAAGTGAAACACTTGAATTGCAAACATTTGCAATAAGATTACTCTCACAAGTAGCTAGCTCTTCATCTTGTGAGAGAAATTGGAGTACTTATGGTTTTATTCATTCACTAAAGAGGAATCGATTGGGGTCAAAGAAAGAAGAGAACCTGGTGTACATTCATAGCTCACTTTGCCTTCTCTCTCGTGTAGACCCTGCATACAATGAGGGTCCTTCAACAAAATGAGACCAAATTTCACCGGATGAAGATGTTGCAGTCATAGTGGATGAAGTGGTTGAACCAAATGGCCTTATTGATTTACCCCCAGTTCTACTACCAATAGAGGAACCTGAGTTAGAGAGTGATGAGTATATTTGGAGAGCCTCATAATTGAGGACCTTGACATGGATGATATTGATGTTATGTAGATGATATGAGATATCAGATAGATTTTTTTTTTTGTTTGCATATCTATTATCAGCCAATCGAACTATCAATATTTTTGATTTTCAATATGTAATCGAATATGTAATGTCAAATGTGAACTTAGATGTTAAAACTATGATTATGGAATTTGAATTATGAACTCTTTGACTCTTTGACACAATGTGACAATGACATTTGGATTTGAATTTTGTGTATTTAAAGTTAATGTTCATTCTTAAACTTTACTACTGCTATTGTTTTGAAAGTTCAATGTCATTATATTTTCAGATTTTCTATATATTATTAATTTTTGTATTAAAAAAAAAAATGGCGTCTCCAAGTACACCCATCTCCTATTTTCAAAAAAAATGTCGTACCGGTACCGGTACTAGTCTCCCGCACCAGTACTAGTATCAGTCTCGTGGCAACTATGTTAATATGGTTTTAGTTTTCGTTTTAATTTTTGGGTTTAGTTTTATGTTAAGCTTTTAGATTGATATTGGAGAAGAGTTCATTAATAATTTTATAATTTATAACTTAAATTTAGTTTTGAATTTTTAAGCTACACATATTTATTAATATTTATAATTTTATAGATTATTATCAATATCTAATATATTTAGGTTAGATTTTAATTATATTTTAAATTTATATAACTTTCAGTAATTTTAAATTATTTAATTTTAAATTTTTTATAACATGCTTAAAGAAAACTTAAAATTGCAGATTTATATCATTCAAACTTAATCATGATTTTTTCTCCAATGTATATCAATTGACTAACTTCCAATTTTTTTTCCACCAAACTCGAACAGAAACACAAACACAAACCTTGTGACATAGGTTCTATCTACTTCTACATAAGGTTAAACTAATACAGTGCTCCAATATGAGTTAGGTGTCATTTATAATTTTAGGATAATGCCAAAGACGTTAATGTTAGAGAAATGGGAAAAATATACTTTTTAAATTGAAGATCAAATCTAGCAATTCCAAGATAAAATTTAAATAATTACCTGCAAGTGTTTTCCTAATTGCACTTCCACTTCAGCACCAATGGAAAGATTGGCCAGTGATTTAAACAAATCCACTGTAGGATCAAGAGAAAGTAGATTTGGAATCTGTGGAGCTGATACAAGTCTCCACCGTGCTTGCCCAAACTCTCTGCTAACTTCTATTCTTGGCATCAAATTTTCAAGAGTAGCTGCTGCCAGCTTCTGGAAGGCAAGTTGGCCATCACCTTCCAACAATGATTCTGCTAACTGACTTTCAAAGACTCGAGCAGCCTGCATTAGGACCTCCTCTTCATTAAAATAAGTATTTTACAAGCTATTTGCAGAGGAAAAAAAGGTTACAAAGATCATAGGAGAATAACATACACAATTCTAAATTCTATGAAAAATTCTTTTCTCAGCCTCTTTTTCTAAATTCTAAGCACGCAACCATACAAATAAGGTGGGAAAAAAGGCTATTAGTTCCAATTTCAAGCACCTACATTAATCCAACAGAATGAAATCTGGGTACAGTTATTAATTGCGGTTTTCAAGCCATTTGCATTCACTCCCTATATAACGCTAAACTTCAGCTATTATTTGCACTAAACTGAAATCAATGATGAAAAATCACTTGATATTGTTCTGATATAGAAATTTATGACTAGTTTAGTTCATCTATTGTCAAATCATGTCATGTATAGGGTTAGTTCCTCTTTGAAAAGGGATACGCTTCATTCTCTATTCTAGAATGCCAATGCTTTCAGCTACATCTCCAGAATATTTATTTGAAGACAAGCCTCTTCAATGCAATAATTAAGTCCACTATGTTATGTTTGTTGGAGCTATAATTTGCACCTTTCACTGCAACACAAAAAGGAACAGCATGCACAGATAAACCTCTCTTCAAATTGGAAGGGGAAGCTCTTTGTAACAAGAGGATAAAACAAAATCCCTAAAACATAAGGAATAGGATCTCAAATCATTTAGAAATGTACAAATTTAATTCAAGGATTTTGAATATACATTGCAAAAAGTAACTAAAGTAACCAGCTATCTTATAGTTCGTGAGAAAGGGCACAAGGCTTAACAAGACATTTGCTCAAGATGAGAAATTTGTTTTTTTAATTACTTAAAGCAAAAACCTATAACAGCTATTAAATGCTCTCTTTCCACCTAAAACCAGAGACCAAAGAGTGTGAATACACAACAAGGATTGAATTGGTTTAAACAAAGGATACACGCAAGATTAATCAAATCATATGAAAATACTACATACAAAGCTGCAACAATCATACTTTAATGAAATTAGCAATAAAAATCCTACAATATTTAGGCAACGCAATTTGATTTACCTAAACAACACATACACAAGATCATAAAAAGCTTGAAGGGTGATTTTAGCAGCAAAATATGCATGCCGAATTGCATTTCTTTACTACTAAGTGCGAATGGGACTTATTTATAAGTGTTTACAAAGTTTTTCTAATAAATAATAGAAAAACTAGCTAAAACTTCTATGCTTTTAATAGTTTGCTTGCACAAAAATGAAGCTCATTAAACACTTTTGTCCACAATAAAACTCCAAATCAGGTAATCTTCAAATAATTTTTTGCTAAGGATAACTATCAACTAAAAATTGACCTTCTAGAAGGTCATATCAAAATAGCCATTCTAAAAATAGATTTCTAAGAATATGATTATCTTCTAATGAAGTTATACGTTTTGATTATGATGGACCCTCTCTAAAGAAGCCTTAAAAATTGTACTAACCAACCTTGGTGACTTGAATTGGATTCCTTCCTCATAAATTATGTAATTCAGTGTTTTGTACCTGAATCCTGTAAGTAATCTAAAAACTAGGACAATCCTTGGACAATGGTGAAACAACTTGAAGAATCTATTGTAAACGATCAACAATAGTCTGTGAAAGTTATACCCCATAGGAATCCAAAGATTGACTATGGCATATGATGGTGTACTTTTTGGTCTTCATTGGTGTCTCCATCCTACTTTCTCACATCCAACCCCTCTTAGGCATGCCTAGGCACTTGGCGGCAATTTATCTTCTATTCCTTCATTGACATTCAATGCTAGAGAGAATGACCACACTTAAGGTCAAATTTACAACATTTTGATACTTGTCTAGACCTCCATAATCTTGGCCTAATTTATAAGTGGCATTTTGACAATTACAACTCTCTGGGCATACCTAAAGGTACTTGTGCACTTTTACATTCTTATTTTCAATTGACAACTTGACACTCTCCATTCTAGGGACAAGCTTCTACAACTTGGAACACTTCTAACATATTTTAACTTTGAGTTTTTGTCATTCAAGTCATGATGAGCACATCTAGAGTACTTTGAACACTTACTTTTATGCTTTATAGGTGACATAGTCATTTATGAGGCTAGGCACATGCCCAAGGTGTTAAATGACACTTTTGGTCTATTTTCACTTTGAGTTCACTTAACTTGTTTTGAGTGCCCAAGAGAGATAGAGTGTTACTTTTTCATGTTTACTCAATAATATTTTGACATTTAAGTTGTTTGGTGCATGCCCAGTCACTTAAGCATCAAAATGTGCACATTTCATTCTAATTCTTTATCAGCATTTGCCTTGAAAGTGCAAAAGTGTTTTTTGTTCTAATTTGTTGTTAAATTTTGTCACTTAAGTGATATATTCCTTCATTGACATCAAGAAGTGCATACATTTTGTCTCAGAGTGATTTTTGATTTGCAAAATGACATTGGACCACTTATAGCTGCACCCAAGCTTCTTCTTGTCATTTTCATGTGATTTTGGCTCTTTACAATGATCTCCTCTACCTTAAGCACTCTTTAGATGAACTAATAACCTATTATGAGCCTTTGATTCATATTGGTGTTAGAACTATTGTCATTGATGTCAAAGGTGTATGGAGGATGTGGTCATTAATGCCAAAGCTTAATTATATTATTTGCCAAAACCAGATTGAAATTTTTAGGGCAGATCACACCATGTCAACGATGAAGTTATGATAGTTAAAAGATCTCATTTTATGCTAGCCAACCCTCCTCATGTTGGTGCCCTCATCGGGTTTCTAAAATACATAAATTATTATTACCTTATTGGGCCGACCCCCCTCATAGTGACACCCATTTTTATTGAAATTAAATTTAAATAAGCTTATTACTTATAGGGGCTGACCCCTTTTGGAGTGCCCAAAATTTTCTATGAAAGGGTGCATGGAAAAGGTATAAAATAATGAAGAATTGCCTCCTTTATCAAGTAATGCATCCCTCCAAGAAGTTGCCTCTTTTGGTGAAGGTATAAATAGAGTTTTTAGAATATGGATAAAGATATGGAAGATAAATTGATAAATCAAATATACACCCGCAGATTTTAAAGATTAGAAAATAATTGAAGATCATTCACAGGCAGATTTTTGAAGGACTATCAAGAAGAAAAATACTATCTATCAAGAGGTTGGTGCCTCATATTAAAAGAGATTGGTGTCTCATATTGAGTTGGTGCTCAAGTGTTGGGGATTGGTGTCTCCAGTAGGTTGTGCCTACAAAGTTTGTAAGAGGTTTTTATATAAGCAATATTTTGTTGTGGTTTTCTCTCGAAAGGGTTTCCATGTAAATATTGTGTTCCTACTGTGTTCTTATTTGTTGATATTGTGTATTTAAAATTACTATGGTTGTTAATTTGAAAAAGTAAAAGATAGTCTTATACTGATTCAACTCCCCTCTTAGTATAAGCTTGTGCTCATCAATTGGAAGCACCATCCTTAACTTTTCTGCCTCTACACTATACTATCTTTCTTTGTACTTGAGTTGATGCATTCTCCTTGTTTAGCATGCTTGAAAAACCTTCTCTCTTACACTCTATCTCTCTTTGTACTTGAGTTGAAGCATTCTCCTTGTTTAGCACACTTGAAAAACCTTCTCTCTTACACTCTATGTAGGTGTTAGCTAAAAATTAACATCGACAACATTGACAACTATTGGCAAGGACTCAAAGCAACAAATGACAAGTTTTATAATTTGACTCATGAATAAGAAACAATTGACATATGACTTGAGCTTGACACAATTGGCCCTAGAATGGGGACTAGTGATTGGGTTCAAATTGAGAGGGTTCAAACGATTTTTCTTTAATGTATGGTTTGATGCAATCCAATGGTCCCTCAATGTATTTTCCAAGTTAAATTTTCCAGCCAAGCCTTTCACCTTGAGAGTATATTCAAATTTACTTGGTTTATGCACAAGTTTAGATCTATTGGTGATTCAACTTCATCTTGTGGGAGGTATCTTTTTTAATGCTGTATTCTTCATAAGAGATCACCTTTGTGAGTATCTTTGTTCATTGGTGTTGTTGGCTTTCCATGATCTATTTGCTCTTCCAATATATTGTCATTTCTTTGTATAGGCTACTTCCTTTCAGCTATTCCTTATGTGACCCTTGTAGAATGGTGAAGTAAATAACCAGTGTTGTCAGGAGACGCATCTCCTGCCCCCTAAAATGTGTCTTGGAGACTATTACGCATCCCCAATATCGGAGACGTCCCCGAAAATGCCTCCAGCAGCTCGGAAACTTGACACGCCATCTCCCAAGTCTCCCAACATCTCCTGACAAAAAATTTGGTGCCTCTCGTGAAACTTAAAAGCATAAAAAATTTATAACGTGAAAACATAAAGTTTTGTCACTCTTTAACAAAATGACATTGGTATATTTAAACTTTAAAGTTAATGTCCATTGTTAAACTTTACTACTGGTCTTGTTTTGAAAGTTCAATATCATGATATATTCTATAAATTATTAATTTATTAATTTTTTATTTTTTATTTATATTAAAAATAGATGACATCTCCAAGTACCCCCATCTCCTATTTTAAAAAAAAAGTTGTACCAATACCGATACCAATCTCTTGGAAACCTTGTAAATAACGTTTTGTTTGTAAGCCAATGTTGTGATGTTAATCCTTGTTGGCACTAAGTAGCAATGTAACAAATTGAAATTTTGTTGTTGGCAATTGTGTTAACCAACAATTGCAAGTCTTGTCATTCAAATAGCAAGTCTCATGTATAATTACTTTTAGTTTTGACAGCATATGTTTTTCAATTGATGTTTCAGATCAATCTCCTCTCCTTGATGATGAATCAGTGAGTGTGATCCAAAACACCAATTGTAAAACATACAAAACCAAAACTAAAAACAATCATACATATTCTTCATGGACTACGGAAAAGCTCATGCCTAGAGTGTCTTACGTTAGGGTGGAGATGTTGTATTTGAGGTCCTCCTTATATTGAGAAAATTATATCAAATACCAACAAACATTATGGTGTTGTTGCCTTTGTGAACATGGGTCAGTGAAATTGGTTCAAAATGTTTAGCACTCAAAGCTATAGGTCCTCCAAACCCGAAAGGCACACATAACTCTTGTCCTATTGTGCTCAATGTCCAATATAGTTAGTAATAGGTGTCGACTGAAGCTAGTTATTTATGAATCTAAATCGACTTCACTGTATGCAATGGCAATAAATGATTATTGCCAAATTACCCATTGTGATATAATGGAGTATAACAATACATACTAGATATATCAATGAATTCTTTGTTCAAAGGTAATGCTTGTACAATCCAATTGTAGATTAGGGAGGATTGTTATGTTTTGAAGTGTTGGGTGAATATCTCTCTTTTTCTGTATTCTGTGTGATTATATCATTATAGACATTTTGCAGGCCTGTACCAGCCTGTCCAATTGTCCAATTAAGGTACATTTGTGTTTGGTACTTTTGTTTATCTAATGTATTGACAACTCTTTGGGGGTAAACTTGCATAAAAACACGTGTAACAGCAATTTGAATAAACATTGTTTATTATTGATAGACCTTATGACAATTGAATATCATTCTTGGTATGATTGTGTTGTCTTCATATTGACAAATCTTTTTCTTCAGAGGTGGACACTACAATATACCAAGTCAACCTACCTTAGAAGCATAATTAAAGTGTCTGATAGTTACAAGATATAACACAACCATTGACAACCATTTTCCTAACACTTAACAACTACCCAAAAGTCGACAAGTAAATTATACATAGTTGAGTGCGCACATATTAACAAAATGTGACCATTTAAATTATACAATCTACAATTGGTAATGGATCTAAAGATCTTCTCTAACATTTTAGGATGTGTAATACAATCTAGACTACCAATGGGTATATATAAAAGTGTAATGTGTTGATGTAATTGCAGCTTCGGGCTTCATAGTTCCTTATTTATATGTGATTATTCAATCTAAAGAGGCGCTTCATGGCAATTTTGTAATTATCTCCTTGGCCGACCTTCATTGTAATTTATTATTATTAATTGTATTTATTTCTTCTTGGTGGCCAACCTAGTCTATTGAAAGGGTGCGACCTATCTAGCAATGTATTTATATGAGGTCATTTCCACTCATTTGGGCATCAAGCAAGTTCGATCTCCTTCTCAAGTGCGAATTATATCAAGTGCAGATTGAAGGGCAGACTATTAGTTTGTATTACATCATTGCTGGTGCTGATTATTGCCCTTGTGTGTGGCCTCATTGTAAAGAGACTTGTTGCCATTGCTCATATATATAAGAGATATATTTGTTGCTGGGTTTTTCTCCCTCAAGAGGAGGGTTTTCCCAGGGTATCTGCTGTGTTATTGTGTCTGATTTTAAATTAATTTTCTGTGCATTAAATCTGATCATAAAAACTAACATAATGTCCCCATTTTTTATCATGTTAGCGATGAATGTAGCTTTGGCTTTCTCGGTGATAGTCAATTGTGTCAGAGGGGTTATCTGATGTTCTAAGGAGCTCCGGAGTATTTTGGCACCTTCAAATGTGGCCTTTGACAGGGTTTTTGTATTTTTCGCAATTTCAACTGGTGATGTGGGAAATATTTAATAATTAAATAATTAATTAAGTTGTCCAAAAAGTATAAAGTAAAAAACTTAAATTGTAAAGTGACTAATAGCCAAAAAAGTTAAATATTTTAATAAAGTTACTTTTAGGGCTTTGGAGTATAAAGGGAATTGAAGCTCATTTTGGGGTTTATGTTGGGTTTATTTTATCTAATTGGATTTTGGAGAACTTCTTGAGGAGTTGGAACCCTAAGAGCAAACCAGTTTCAGTAGTGAAACTATCTACCCTAGCTAGATGTAGGCAGAATCCCTCAAGTTTTGCAGTTGCACATCAACGATTGTGGTGGAATTTTGTGAAATCTTTTGGGAAGACAAGTTTCAATAATTGATCTAGATTCCATCTTAATGTATTTTGTGTATGATTGAGCAAGTTGAATTTGCGAATGTTTATGATTGGCATGAACAAAGACAAAGAGGGTCGAACATTTTTATTTGTGCTAAATTATGACATTTAGCAAGATGCCCTAGGCATGGATTTTCTCCTTATTATCGGTGTTGTTTTTGGACAGTGGTGTGAGGGGCCTTTTATTTCATATCAGTGATTGATTTTAATGCAGAAAATGATTTAAAGGGAGATTAAATTGGTCATTGGGAGTATAGATATCAATTTAATGTTGGTTTATGAGGCACGTTAACTATTGTAGACTTCCTTATCATAGCCACACTACACATGATGTAGTTGCCCAAATCTTAGATATTAAAGGGGCCATATTAATATATTAGCTTCTGCTTATTATTGCTAGAAATTTTGTGGCATTCCAAACCTTTCAGGACTCTTCCATGAAGGGACCGAATCTTGTTTGAAAGAGTAGGTGACGTGGTTAAAGTCAAAGGGTATCGCTGCAGTCTCATTTACCTCATTTCTCACTGTCACTTCTCTTTACTCTATCTGCAACCACCTATTTCATGGGCTCACGTAATATGCAATGAAGTCGTGAAACTCCTATGACTGGCATAACTCTTGTAGGGGTGAGTCATGCCAAACCTTATTCAGCTTTGTAAGCTAAACTCTAAGTTAAGATCAAAGCAGATTATATGGGAAATGTGTACTTTTCAAGGAGATTGATTTGGAGGAGAGGAGGTGTATGAATATTTTATTCATAGGGTTATAAATTGAATGTAACTTTATTTGATGTGGGCCACACATATTAATAGGAACTGCAGCAGTCATTGAGGGCACCATTTGGACTATAGCCTTATGTCACATAGAGAAGAAGAGGTCCCAATCATTCTAAGGTCAGCTTCATTGCTTAATATTTATTTTGTGTAAGATGTTTCCAGCCAGACCATCTATAATGCAAAAAACTCATTCTGGAAACTAGTTTCAGAATTTTATATTGTGGCAATTATATGAACTATACTCAAATTGAAGGAAATTAAATGCATTAATTTGTATCCATAAATTGAACACATACTATGTAATGAAGATTATGAGAAACTATTCTATGCTTGAATGGTAGCAAACAAACAACCTTGAAAAACCAATTGCATATAAATTCAGAACAGTATGTGGACAAGTGTCTGACAAAATGCCTGTGCACTTGGAATTGTGAAAAAATTAAAAAAATTGAATGGTAATTTACCCTAGGATATTTCAAAAAGTGACATTGGTTGAGATGCTCTCAATCCACTCTTCAGGGAATGTCAATTGATTGGTACATTGATATCTTAGCTCTTGATAAAGCCACTTGGGACAAGCTTAAAAAGGAGTTCAAGAAATAATTCAAACTCCTATGAAATGACAATGAGATTGTTGTGGAGATCTAAAATACCCAAGAAAGTAAACACAAGCATGTGCAAGCCTACAATAGGAGGCTTAAAGAACTATTGATCAAACTCAAGAAGGAACTAGTTGGTCTAAATAAATGATGGTCCATTGAAGGGTTGTGTAATAACCCCTATAGGGTGTTAGCTCAAATCCGAATAAATATTTTGTGATCACTCAAATTCCAACTCTTTCTAATAACTCTTGTTAGTGTACAATGCCTATTACTATGTTTTGATAATATGGTTTATCCGACTATGTATTAGTTGTTTGTGAACTTTAAGTAGTTATAAGAGTTAGTTGATGGTTGTGTTCCTTTGGCAATCATTGGATTCTTTAAATAGATTTTGTATAGTCCAGGAAAGTAGTATGATGTAGCCAGATCAAGTCTAATCCTTTGTTGACCATCTCTGGTCTACTTTGGTAATAACTTAATATGTGAATAAAGATATAATTTTACTCCTCTATTTTATATGCATTATTAATTATGTTCAGTGTTTCAAGTATTCATTTTATCAGATAGGAGTGTAAACATTTGGCATTGTTGCCCTTCAAGGAATTGGGTTAAAATGACAAAATAATGGGACAATCGATTGAAGAACTTGTTCAGTCTATCCAAGAAAGAGAGGATAACTTACCCAAGATTTGGTAAAACACTGGGATACATTGGTCAAATACCATGTACAAGAAAAATTTGAGCAAAGGGAAATCCCACAAGAGGTCATCTATAGTAGATCATGGGAGGAGCATTTGGTTCATCTTGACACAATGTTGGGCATTTTGAGCAGAGAGTCCTTGTATGCAAAGGAATTGAAATGTGACCTGGAAATGATAGAGTTGTTGTATTTGGGTAACATCATCAGTGCAGAGGGCATACGCATGGACCCTGAAAAGATCCATGCCATCATTGAGTGGCCTACACCAGTGAACCTTACACAATGAGAGGAATTTTGGGATTGTGTGGGTTCTACAGGAGATTTGTCAATGGGTATTCTAGGCATGCAGCACCCTTGACGGTTTGGATGCGGAAAGGGGCTTTCATATGGACTCTTGAGGTACAAGAGTGTTTTGAGAAATTCAAGGAGTTAATGACTTCTTGTCCAGTGTTAGCTTACTTGATTTCAGTAAACCATTTGAGTTACATTGTGATGCTTCGAGAGAGGGTGTTGGGGCAATGCTTATGCAGGAGAAGCACCCAATTGCATATGAGAGCAGGAAGCTCAAGGGGCCAGAGAGGAGCTTCAACATTTATGATAAGGAAATGTTGGCCATAATGCATGCTTTGGCCAAATTCAGGCAATACTTAGTGGGCAGCAAATTTTGTATCAAAACAGACCATAATAGCTTGAAACATTTCCTGGGGCAGCGAGACCTAAATGACAGGCAACAAAAGTGGGTAAGTAAGCTACAATCCTATGATTTTGATATCACATATTTCAAGGGGGCACAAAATGTTGTAGCAAATGCTTTGTCACGTAGACCCCACTTGAGCGTGATGACAAGTATTGCTGAAGATTGGAGACACTTGATCCTTGCAGAGTATGCAAAGGATACATGGGCATCAGGATTCATTGATGCAACCATACAGGACAACGGTTATACCCTTGTGAATGATCTTATCATTTACAAAGTGCACATTTATTTGGTTCCAAGATCAGATGTGAGGTGGATGGTATTGAGGGCTCATCATGATTCACCTATGGCAGGTCATCCTAGTTTCTACAAGACTTACTGGCAGATTAGAAAGCGCTTTTCTTGGAAACGGCTCATAGTTGAGGTGCTACAGTATGTTAGAGAGTGTCCTACCTGCCAGCAGAACAAGCAGGAACACTCTTACCCAGCTAGTTTGTTACAGCCACTTCCGATTCATGATAGGAAGTGGGAGTGTTTGTCCATGGATTTCATCACAGGATTGCCGAGAACTCAGGGCAGAGACTGTATATATGTTGTTGTTGATGGGCTTACAAAGTTTTCTCACTTCTTTCCAATCGCAGCTACATACACTGCTACACAGTTGGTAGATTTGTTCTTCCGTGAGGTATTCAGATTGCACGGCTTAACTCGGAGCATAGTCAGTGACAAAGATAGCAGGTTCATGAGTCACTTCTGGCAGGAGTTGTTCAGATTGTGCGGGACAAAGCTCACTCCGAGTACTAGCTACCACCCACAGACAGATGGGCAGATACAGATAGTAAACAAATGGGTGGAGGGATACCTGAGGAACTATATAGCAAGGAAAAAAAAGGCGTGGGTCAAGTGGATTTACCTATGCGAGTATTGCTACAATTCCACTTACCACATGTCTATACAAATGTCACCTTTCATGGCATTATATGGGTATGAGGCACCCAATTTCATGGATCTGTTGTTGAGTGACAGTAGAGTGCCTAGTGCTGGAGACTTGTTGCAAGAGAGTCAGGACATTGTAAAGGCTCTTAAGGAGAATATCGCTAAGGCACAAAATCAGCAGAAGCAATATGCAGATCAGAAGAGGATTGAGCGGTCATTTGAGGTTGGAGATATGGTGTACTTGGTTGCAGCCTTATCGCCAATCCACTCTTAAAAAGAATGGTGTCGAGAAACTCAAGCCACGATATTATGGACCCTTCAAGGTGATCAGGAGAGTAGGAGAGGTGGCCTATGAGTTGGACTTGTCAACAGAGAGCAGAGTGCATAATGTATTTCATGTGCCACGCCTTAAGAAGGCATTAGGACATCATGTGGTTCCTTCTACAGCGTTACCACCCTTAGATGATGAGGGGAAATTGGTACTGGTACCTGAGGTCATCCTTGAGGTCAGAGAGAGGAATTTGAGGAGGCAGACTATCAGGGAATATTTGGTTAAGTGGAAGGACTTGCCGGTTGAGGATGCTACTTGGGAGAGTGAGGATATATTACAGCATCCAAAGTTGAGATTGTTTGAGGACAAGCAATTTCAAGGAGGATGGACTGTGATGTCCCCTTCTAGTTGACATCAGTCAGCTGAGTAGATGGTCCTAATGAGGATGGGTAGAGGGTCCTCTGAGGGGAGCAACTTCTTCAGTAGTCAGAGTTATGCAGGATTGGTGTTCGTTTGAGTTCTATAGGACTCCGGATGTAGAACATACTATTTATAGTAAGTCAGTGGTGTTAGAGATGGGCCCCTACTATTTTTAGCAAAAGGGGGTTGGTCATATGTAGATTCCTTATGCCAATTTCCAGTTCAGACGACATGCAGAAATGATGAGTAATAATGGAGTTATTAATATTTATTTGGCTAAAATAAATATTAATGGTTGAGAGCTTATATTATAAAGTTATAATATAATTTTATATTATAACTTAAGTGACTTAATGAAGGGTCGACTTATCATTGAAAAGGGGGCCAAATTTATATTAATTTTATTGCACAATTCCCTAAGTCATTTCAATAGTCAAATGAATGAAATAAATGAATTTCTTTTAAATCATTTAAAAGAGCTTTTTGGGAGTTCGAACTTGAAGGCTATATATATTTTTGCAAGAGATCGAACTTCATTATTATGACATTTTGAAAACATTTTGATGAGTTTGAATTTGCTTGGAAAATGAGGGTTTCTACCTACAACAGCCATTGGAGAACGTAGTTTCTTTTGAGCAACCATCTGAGCTAGTGAAATATCCAGTGAACTTGGTGATTTTGGAGGGTCTCAATCAAAGGCTCTATTTGGATTTCAATTGGATGAATTTGGTGAAGTTTGGATCAGACTTAAGAGACTGGAGTTGCAGTTCATTTTCAGATTGAAAGGGATTATTTTCAGAGGTTTATTTGCTGCTACAGTGCCCGTGAATAGTGCGCTACAATGCCCATGAACAATTCGCTACAGTACCAGTGAACAGTGTGCTACAGTACTTGGATCAGCAGTTTGGGCATTTATATCAAGTTTCCTATTAGTTACAGTTGCTTTTTGTATAAGCATTCAAATAAAAGGTTATAGTTTTCCATTGTAAGAATGAGTATTTGTTTTGCATTCGATATAGTTGTCTATCATTGCAATATCTCTTCCTTATAATCAATGTATTAGAAGTAGTTTGCTTTTATGTCAAAACCCTCAAAGCACAAAAAAACCACAAAATATAAAAACAAAAATTACAAACAATCAAGCACAGTTGCAGCTGATAGTGAGTTCAGTGATTGAACTAGTTGGGGTTCTTACAATGAGGAAGTAGACATACTTCTTGATCATATGCCACAACTATTCGAAAGACACTTGATAATCCTTTAAGACCTTCATGCATAATGTGATCCTGAAATACAAAGACAATAGCTAAGGAAATTCTATGAAGAAAAAATCCAAAAATAAGAAGAGAGGAACATAGGGCAATGTCAAATCTTTTGAAATTAATGCCCTTATACCTAAACAAAATTTGAAAGATATCAAAAGACGATCAAAAAACAAAACAAGAGATAAGATGATCCCTAAGGATCTTAAAGCAAAGAGAAAGGAAAAAATTATGAGAAGCACTTCAAGAAAATACAATCGTACAATTCCTAAGTCAAAGTCCTTCCCGAGAATGCAATCAAAGTTGGAGCATAAGATGAAGTCGGAACCTCAATTTGGAAAATAAAAAAATTCCACAACAAGAACCTATAATGTCCCCTTTTTTGAGGAAGCACTTAAACCAGAATCTTGCAAACAAAGTGTTTCTCAAAGAGACATTAGATATGTTAGAGATCAATGAATTTCTGTAATAACTCCTAATAAGACCGATGATGATATAAATATTTCATTCTTGTCCAAGGTTTATTCATTTCCTCCTTGTCATTCACTATGAACGTTTCTAAATCATATATATCATAGATACATCCTAGTAGATTTCAATCATCTTTCAAGATCCCAAAGATGGTATCCTATTGTACCGTTATCATCGTGGTGAATGAATAGAATCATTATTACTTATAAGATTCAATAATTGCTGCAAGTATTATTATTGGATAACCGTAAACAAAATATTATATATATATATATATATATATATATATATATATATAATTTGTATATGTTCTCCCTCTAGTAGGTATTTATTATTTTCAATCTATATATATATGTGAGTATATAGTTATCAATTACCAACATATATTTATCATCATGTATAAATTATATATACAGTGAATATATTATATTTAACATATTTATATTTATCCTAGATATATGTATAAACATATATCTCAAATATTAACCTTTACTAACTTCTTAATTCATTCATTGATTATCATTTATCAGTCGTATTATATTTAATATATATGTTAATTACCAACTGTTATTAGGTCCTTAATTTATCTACCAAACCCTAGCCATTGATTTCAGAATGTATCTATTCACATTTATTAATAAGCATTCATTCAATCTTATTTAATTTCTGACTACTTACCTTATTTATTATTTAACTCATGAAACATTTACTTATGTTGCTGCTGTTTTGTCTGCACGTATTCCTTCCCTTTATCAGCCATGATAATATTCTTAGTATATTTATCTTCTTGCTATCCTCCTTCCTTCCAGCCAGCCACGATGCTATGGATATAAATAATCAAAGATCATTGGTAAGGAAATGTGAACTGTCTTTGGAAAGATTTGTTGCCTTCAGAAGATATTCCAAATGTTTCTTTATGCCTAGATATTCCTTTTTTCTTTTTTATCCTTCCTTTTGTTTCAAACTCATTTCCGCTTTAAATAGCATTCTGAAGGGTGACGTGGCTTCCCATAAGTCATACCCCTTCTATCTTGGATGATTTTAGTCATGCACTAACTGCTGCTGTAAATGATTCACAGCTTTCAAGAGATGTCTTTTCAAATGCTGATGGGCCTTCTATGGCCTTTCGTGGGTTAACAAATATTAATATATATTTTACATAATATACTACTATTTAAATTTATATTAATATCACAATAAAAATTGTGTTCGTCATAATATATATATTATATTATATTCAATAATTTATATTATATAATATTATCATTAATATTATATTTGTTTATCTGCATATTCTATATTATAATAATAATTAAATTGTTAATATTTATTTTGTAGTGTTGATGTTTATATTGTTATATTCAATTATTATAATTATAATATTATTTCATGATAATTATAATTATAATATTATTTTTTATAACTAATATTAAATGGTTAATATATTTTAATATGTATTTTATTTATTTACTTTCTATTTGATACTTTATTTGATATTTGTAATGTCACAATTTTGGGGACATGACAAAAACCTATAAGTAACAAGTGGCAAAAGATAGCAATATATTTACACTTACTATGAGGTGAGTGATGCAGATTCAACTTCATGCTATAGTGCAGATTTGGATGGAGAACAGAAAGTGATTCAAGAGGGATTTTCCTCTCCTCAGTACAGTTATGAGTTTTATGATCAGCAAGCTCCAATCTATGATACTGATGGAGAAGAATCAGAAAATGAGGCGGATGCTACATCTTCTTGTGATAATCCGCTCTTTGAGGTAGATGTTGATTCTACTCTTGACCCTGGTTTAAGGGTGAGCTTTGATCATAGTATCAGAGATTCCGTCAGTGCATCGGGATTTCAGACAGAGCTCGTTGAGGAGATTCCCAGTGTGTACATGGTCAGGAGTCTACATAGTTTCTTTCTCAGTCATCATGTACATGATCTGTTTCAGATGCACAATTCTAGTATGCACGTGTTAGACATGTGGGATGATAGCCTATCTCATGCAGTCTTAGGGAGCACGTTTTGTCAGCAGTTTGACTTGCTTCCTTGTGAGTTTCTCTTTTCTGTATCTGATGGTGTTGAGATTGACAGGCTACAGTATGATGATCCAGCTGATCAGATTTGGGAGTTACAGGAGACTCATTCATCTAGGAGTTGCATATGGGATGACAATGGCGATCCAGTTTCTCTTCCTAGAGTAGATGTTATTCAGTATGATGATCCTCTCTTCGAGTTAGATATCGCTCGCACTCTGGACATGAGCATTGATCGTTGCGTTTGGGATCCTTCCAGTGTATTGGGATTTCAAATTAAGCTGGCAGAGGAGTTTTCGGAGGAGTACATGATGAGAGGTGCAGATAGTTCTACATTTGACCCTCACGATCTGGCAGCTATCTACTTGTTGCTTGGTGATTTAATCTTCTTAGACTCTTCATTGATCGATGGTTGTCCTACTTGGAGTTGGCATGATTTGCAGAGTTGGGATTTAGGAGTTTCATTGCTAGATGGTTGGTTTCATGGGTTGACAGGTTATGGTGACATCATGGGTTCCAGCTACAGACAGAGATGTGTTGCGGATGCTTCCCGATATTCTTACTTTATTATGATGGATGGATGTGAGTACCGTTTATATTGGGATCCAGGTGGCACAGGATTGGTACTGTGTTTTGGATGAGTCCCATGCATTGGCTTCACCACTTTTGGCATGGTGAAGTTGAGATCAGTGTTGAGCAGCGGAAGACAGTTGATGATAGTAGGGACATTTCACAGCACTATCCTTGGGATCCTGGTGGAGTGGTTGATCCTTTGTTGTTGAGATTGCTTGCGGTCAAGCAATTTCAGGAAGGGCGGATTGTAATGTCCCCCTTTTCAGCGTGATCTTGTTTGCAGAGTGTTAGCCTATTTCTTGGACCCTTGTGGGCTAACTGGATTGGTTAGAGGGTCAGTGGTACCTTCTGGAGAGTTCGGTCGATTTCATTTTCTGAGATCGTGGATAGGCTCATTGCAGGCCTTGGCAGTACAGGAGTTTCTTTGCTTCTGACGGCATTGAATTCTGTTGAGAATTGAGGGAGATAGGCTTACTTAAGTGATTTAAGTTAATTTTTAACTTAAAGTCTTTTTATAAAGTCAAATTGACTTTATAATTCTTATTTCACTTAAATTAAGTCTAAAGTGAATATTTTAATGTTATATCTTTATTCACTTAAAGGAGGCGCCAAAAATCAAAAGGGAAACTATAGAAAGTGATTTAAGTTTAGTTTCATAAATTTAAATGAGCTAAAGCCCTAAAATGTACGGCCTTCTTAGGGTTTCTCCTCTTTTGCTTTATAAGGGATTTGGGCAATGAGAAACTCATCTTTTTGAATATTTCAACTTTGCCTTGGAGGTTTTTTCCCTTGCTTTCAGCCTGTGACCAGGTTTGCAGCAAATCCACCATTGGAGAACGAAATCTCTTCAGTGTGAGCACTTGTGAAGTTGTGAAAGATCAGCTGAATTAGTGCAGATTGAGAGAGCTTCATTTCAGAAGTTCTGCAGTGCTTCAACAGATTTTTGTAGTGTTCTTCATCAAAAACAGAGGGTTTATTAGTTGCTGTTCTTCCTTCACCATGGCAGACTTCATGGCTGTTTGGGCACACCTTCAGAGATGGTTTTTGGTGCTTTTTGTTTGAAAGGGCGTGGCACTTGCAAGGAAGTTTATTTTGGCTTTTTGGAGAAACGTCTTCTTTTGGAGGATCTCTCTTCATGAACTTGGGCGCCCTACCTATGTTACTCTCTGGCTTCAGTTTCAGAATAAACTTTGAAGTCTGTAACTCTCTACTCCAGTTTTTGTCAGTTCTTCACCATGCTGGTCGGATTTCTTATTTAAAAAATCTGGAGGCTTTCGGGTATGTTTGTATGTTTTAAATCCATTGTTGATGATAATAAACACCTTCTACAATTCCAGTTTGATTAAATTTGCTCAAGTTTTCATTTTGTGAGCTTTTATATGATGCGCCCCTTCTCTTCTGTCTACAAAATTTCTCTAAAAAACTAAAAAACACAAATAGACTTAAAAAAAAGACAGGGGTTTGAGCAGTGAGCTAGCAAGGCTCATCACAGTGGTATCAGAGCGGTTTCCTGCCATCCTGTTGGGCATTGATCATGGCTACTTCAATTACTCAGAGGCAGTGGAACAAGAATATGGAGAAGCTGAAACAAAGTTTGAAAAAGTTGGATGAAAATCAGAAAGGGATAAAGGAATTGATTTTAGATCCTGCAACCTTAGATAAAACAGCAAGGTTTATGGCATCCATCTTCGGGTCTACATCACAAAATAAAAATGAGATACATGAGGTCTCTACAAGTGAAGTATCCAAAAATCTTCACAATGAATTTTCAGCAGTTAGTGACCAGCATTCAGTTGATCCTATGGAGAACAAAAATCAGACCAGCTTTGAGGAAGAAGTTGGGCACAAGATTCTTCAGGAAGATTTCAAGGTTGAAGAAGAGCAAGTGATGTTTGAAGACAAACCAATTGTATTGGAGCAGCCACATGAAGATAAGTTTTCTTGTAATGCATCATCAACAGAAATGTATGAAGATATGGCTTCTACAACTTCTTTTGAGACATCCTATGAGGTACATAGCAACAATACCTTAAATGTTGATGACAACACACATGATGTTGCTGATTATGAGGTGAGTGATGCAGATTCAACTTCATGCTATAGTGCAGATTTGGATGGAGAACAGAAAGTGATTCAAGAGGGATTTTCCTCTCCTCAGTACAGTTATGAGTTTTATGATCAGCAAGCTCCAATCTATGATACTGATGGAGAAGAATCAGAAAATGAGGCGGATGCTACATCTTCTTGTGATAATCCGCTCTTTGAGGTGGATGTTGATTCTACTCTTGACCCTGGTTTAAGGGTGAGCTTTGATCATAGTATCAGAGATTCCGTCAGTGCATCGGGATTTCAGACAGAGCTCGTTGAGGAGATTCCCAGTGTGTACATGGTCAGGAGTCTACATAGTTTCTTTCTCAGTCATCATGTACATGATCTGTTTCAGATGCACAATTCTAGTATGCACGTGTTAGACATGTGGGATGATAGCCTATCTCATGCAGTCTTAGGGAGCACGTTTTGTCAGCAGTTTGACTTGCTTCCTTGTGAGTTTCTCTTTTCTATATCTGATGGTGTTGAGATTGACAGGCTACAGTATGATGATCCAGCTGATCAGATTTGGGAGTTACAGGAGACTCATTCATCTAGGAGTTGCATATGGGATGACGATGGCGATCCAGTTTCTCTTCCTAGAGTAGATGTTATTCAGTATGATGATCCTCTCTTCGAGTTAGATATCGCTCGCACTCTGGACATGAGCATTGATCGTTGCGTTTGGGATCCTTCCAGTGTATTGGGATTTCAAATTAAGCTGGCAGAGGAGTTTTCGGAGGAGTACATGATGAGAGGTGCAGATAGTTCTACATTTGACCCTCACGATCTGGCAGCTATCTACTTGTTGCTTGGTGATTTAATCTTCTTAGACTCTTCATTGATCGATGGTTGTCCTACTTGGAGTTGGCATGATTTGCAGAGTTGGGATTTAGGAGCTTCATGGCTAGATGGTTGGTTTCATGGGTTGACAGGTTATGGTGACATCATAGGTTCCAGCTATAGACAGAGATGTGTTGCGGAGGCTTCCCGATATTCTTACTTTATTATGATGGATGGATGTGAGTACCGTTTATATTGGGATCCAGGTGGCGACAGGATTGGTACTGTGTTTTGGATGAGTCCCATGCATTGGCTTCACCACTTTTGGCATGGTGAAGTTGAGATCAGTGTTGAGCAGCGGAAGACAGTTGATGATAGTAGGGACATTTCACAGCACTATCCTTGGGATCCTGGTGGAGTGGTTGATCCTTTGTTGTTGAGATTGCTTGCGGTCAAGCAATTTCAGGGAGGGCGGATTGTAATGTCCCCCTTTTCAGCGTGATCTTGTTTGCAGAGTGTTAGCCTATTTCTTGGACCCTTGTGGGCTAACTGGATTGGTTAGAGGGTCAGTGGTACCTTCTGGAGAGTTCGGTCGATTTCATTTTCTGAGATCGTGGATAGGCTCATTGCAGGCCTTGGCAGTACAGGAGTTTCTTTGCTTCTGACGGCATTGAATTCTGTTGAGAATTGAGGGAGATAGGCTTACTTAAGTGATTTAAGTTAATTTTTAACTTAAAGTCTTTTTATAAAGTCAAATTGACTTTATAATTCTTATTTCACTTAAATTAAGTCTAAAGTGAATATTTTAATGTTATATCTTTTATTCACTTAAAGGAGGCGCCAAAAATCAAAAGGGAAACTATGGAAAGTGACTTAAGTTTAGTTTCATAAATTTAAATGAGCTAAAGCCCTAAAATGTACGGCCTTCTTAGGGTTTCACCTCTTTTGCTTTATAAGGGATTTGGGCAATGAGAAACTCATCTTTTTGAATATTTCAACTTTGCCTTGGAGGTTTTTTCCCTTGCTTTCAGCCTGTGATCAGGTTTGCAGCAAATCCACCATTGGAGAACGAAATCTCTTCAGTGTGAGCACTTGTGAAGTTGTGAAAGATCAGCTGAATTAGTGCAGATTGAGAGAGCTTCATTTCAGAAGTTCTGCAGTGCTTCAACAGATTTTTGTAGTGTTCTTCATCAAAAACAGAGGGTTTATTAGTTGCTGTTCTTCCTTCACCATGGCAGACTTCATGGCTGTTTGGGCACACCTTCAGAGATGGTTTTTGGTGCTTTTTGTTTGAAAGGGCGTGGCACTTGCAAGGAAGTTTTTTTGGCTTTTTGGAGAAACGTCTTCTTTTGGAGGATCTCTCTTCATGAACTTGGGCGCCCTACCTATGTTACTCTCTGGCTTCAGTTTCAGAATAAACTTTGAAGTCTGTAACTCTCTACTCCAGTTTTTGTCAGTTCTTCACCATGCTGGTCGGATTTCTTATTTAAAAAATCTGGAGGCTTTCGGGTATGTTTGTATGTTTTAAATCCATTGTTGATGATAATAAACACCTTCTACAATTCCAGTTTGATTAAATTTGCTCAAGTTTTCATTTTGTGAGCTTTTATATGATGCGCCCCTTCTCTTCTGTCTACAAAATTTCTCTAAAAAACTAAAAAACACAAATAGACTTAAAAAAAAGACAGGGGTTTGAGCAGTGAGCTAGCAAGGCTCATCACAGTGGTATCAGAGCGGTTTCCTGCCATCCTGTTGGGCATTGATCATGGCTACTTCAATTACTCAGAGGCAGTGGAACAAGAATATGGAGAAGCTGAAACAAAGTTTGAAAAAGTTGGATGAAAATCAGAAAGGGATAAAGGAATTGATTTTAGATCCTGCAACCTTAGATAAAACAGCAAGGTTTATGGCATCCATCTTCGGGTCTACATCACAAAATAAAAATGAGATACATGAGGTCTCTACAAGTGAAGTATCCAAAAATCTTCACAATGAATTTTCAGCAGTTAGTGACCAGCATTCAGTTGATCCTATGGAGAACAAAAATCAGACCAGCTTTGAGGAAGAAGTTGGGCACAAGATTCTTCAGGAAGATTTCAAGGTTGAAGAAGAGCAAGTGATGTTTGAAGACAAACCAATTGTATTGGAGCAGCCACATGAAGATAAGTTTTCTTGTAATGCATCATCAACAGAAATGTATGAAGATATGGCTTCTACAACTTCTTTTGAGACATCCTATGAGGTACATAGCAACAATACCTTAAATGTTGATGACAACACACATGATGTTGCTGATTATGAGGTGAGTGATGCAGATTCAACTTCATGCTATAGTGCAGATTTGGATGGAGAACAGAAAGTGATTCAAGAGGGATTTTCCTCTCCTCAGTACAGTTATGAGTTTTATGATCAGCAAGCTCCAATCTATGATACTGATGGAGAAGAATCAGAAAATGAGGCGGATGCTACATCTTCTTGTGATAATCCGCTCTTTGAGGTAGATGTTGATTCTACTCTTGACCCTGGTTTAAGGGTGAGCTTTGATCATAGTATCAGAGATTCCGTCAGTGCATCGGGATTTCAGACAGAGCTCGTTGAGGAGATTCCCAGTGTGTACATGGTCAGGAGTCTACATAGTTTCTTTCTCAGTCATCATGTACATGATCTGTTTCAGATGCACAATTCTAGTATGCACGTGTTAGACATGTGGGATGATAGCCTATCTCATGCAGTCTTAGGGAGCACGTTTTGTCAGCAGTTTGACTTGCTTCCTTGTGAGTTTCTCTTTTCTATATCTGATGGTGTTGAGATTGACAGGCTACAGTATGATGATCCAGCTGATCAGATTTGGGAGTTACAGGAGACTCATTCATCTAGGAGTTGCATATGGGATGACAATGGCGATCCAGTTTCTCTTCCTAGAGTAGATGTTATTCAGTATGATGATCCTCTCTTCGAGTTAGATATCGCTCGCACTCTGGACATGAGCATTGATCGTTGCGTTTGGGATCCTTCCAGTGTATTGGGATTTCAAATTAAGCTGGCAGAGGAGTTTTCGGAGGAGTACATGATGAGAGGTGCAGATAGTTCTACATTTGACCCTCACGATCTGGCAGCTATCTACTTGTTGCTTGGTGATTTAATCTTCTTAGACTCTTCATTGATCGATGGTTGTCCTACTTGGAGTTGGCATGATTTGCAGAGTTGGGATTTAGGAGCTTCATTGCTAGATGGTTGGTTTCATGGGTTGACAGGTTATGGTGACATCATGGGTTCCAGCTATAGACAGATGATGTGTTGCGGATGCTTCCCGATATTCTTACTTTATTATGATGGATGGATGTGAGTACCGTTTATATTGGGATCCAGGTGGCAACAGGATTGGTACTGTGTTTTGGATGAGTCCCATGCATTGGCTTCACCACTTTTGGCATGGTGAAGTTGAGATCAGTGTTGAGCAGCGAAAGACAGTTGATGATAGTAGGGACATTTCACAGCACTATCCTTGGGATCCTGGTGGAGTGGTTGATCCTTTGTTGTTGAGATTGCTTGCGGTCAAGCAATTTCAGGAAGGGCGGATTGTAATGTCCCCCTTTTCAGCGTGATCTTGTTTGCAGAGTGTTAGCCTATTTCTTGGACCCTTGTGGGCTAACTGGATTGGTTAGAGGGTCAGTGGTACCTTCTGGAGAGTTCGGTCGATTTCATTTTCTGAGATCGTGGATAGGCTCATTGCAGGCCTTGGCAGTACAGGAGTTTCTTTGCTTCTGACGGCATTGAATTCTGTTGAGAATTGAGGGAGATAGGCTTACTTAAGTGATTTAAGTTAATTTTTAACTTAAAGTCTTTTTATAAAGTCAAATTGACTTTATAATTCTTATTTCACTTAAATTAAGTCTAAAGTGAATATTTTAATGTTATATCTTTTATTCACTTAAAGGAGGCGCCAAAAATCAAAAGGAAACTATAGAAAGTGATTAAGTTTAGTTTCATAAATTTAAATGAGCTAAAGCCCTAAAATGTACGGCCTTCTTAGGGTTTCACCTCTTTTGCTTTATAAGGGATTTGGGCAATGAGAAACTCATCTTTTTGAATATTTCAACTTTGCCTTGGAGGTTTTTTCCCTTGCTTTCAGCCTGTGACCAGGTTTGCAGCAAATCCACCATTGGAGAACGAAATCTCTTCAGTGTGAGCACTTGTGAAGTTGTGAAAGATCAGCTGAATTAGTGCAGATTGAGAGAGCTTCATTTCAGAAGTTCTGCAGTGCTTCAACAGATTTTTTGTAGTGTTCTTCATCAAAAACAGAGGGTTTATTAGTTGCTGTTCTTCCTTCACCATGGCAGACTTCATGGCTGTTTGGGCACACCTTCAGAGATGGTTTTTGGTGCTTTTTGTTTGAAAGGGCGTGGCACTTGCAAGGAAGTTTATTTTGGCTTTTTGGAGAAACGTCTTCTTTTGGAGGATCTCTCTTCATGAACTTGGGCGCCCTACCTATGTTACTCTCTGGCTTCAGTTTCAGAATAAACTTTGAAGTCTGTAACTCTCTACTCCAGTTTTTGTCAGTTCTTCACCATGCTGGTCGGATTTCTTATTTAAAAAATCTGGAGGCTTTCGGGTATGTTTGTATGTTTTAAATCCATTGTTGATGATAATAAACACCTTCTACAATTCCAGTTTGATTAAATTTGCTCAAGTTTTCATTTTGTGAGCTTTTATATGATGCGCCCCTTCTCTTCTGTCTACAAAATTTCTCTAAAAAACTAAAAAAACACAAATAGACTTAAAAAAAAGACAGGGGTTTGAGCAGTGAGCTAGCAAGGCTCATCACAATGGGAGATAGAATCTAAAGACTCGCTACCTAAGAATAACATCTGAGCCATTGAAAAAGTAGAGGAGGTGGCACAATGTGAACCTAAAACTCTCAAGCCAAACACATATAAAGAAATTGAACGCAACTTTGTAAGGAACACTCACATAGGAGTTAAGGATTCCTATGCAACCAAGAATACGAGTAAGGATTGAAGCGTTTGAATCAAAACCCTCTAATAAGTCAGCTCCAAGCATTGATGTTGAACTAGAATAAGTTGGCGACTCCCCCATCTAGTCCCAGTATTGAAAGGGAAAAGTTGGCTAAATTTAATGGAAATAGGTCGAAGGTGAAGAGCACAAAAATACACTGAGAGGGTGGGCGGGTGAATTAGTATATTAACAAATTTTTGCCCTCTCAACTCTTATCATCTTCAAACTCTAACATAGTTGGGGGGTGAATCAATATATTAACAAATTTTTTCCCTCTCAACTTTTATCAACTTCAAAATCTAACACAATATCAACTATGCAACAATATAAGAATATGAACAAATTGACACCAAGATTTTATGTGGAAACCCTTACGAGAGAAAACTACAGTACTGTTGTGACCTATTTCACACATCGCCCCATTGCAAATGGGGACCCTTGGTGGTTTGCTTTTAGGGTTTAGCTTTGAGTGGCAATTTCATAAGCTCTGTTGCTCTTGGAATTTCATGTCAAAGTCTAGAGTCATCACTTCAGCCAAGTTGAGAATCCAACCCTAAAACTGTGTTTAAACGCCATGGAAGTGCTCAGAAGGCCCGGTAGACGAGGATTGCCTGTGCTTTCACTCAATTCTGACACTTCCTATTTTTTAGGGATTTTGATTTTTTTGTTTTTTGTTTTTTTCATTTTTGGCACTTTTGGACCAATTTGGGATTTACCAGTTTTAGAAAGTTGCCTTTTTGATTTTTCTATTTTTAGAAAGTGCCAGGTCCCGCTGGCAGTAAAGTCAAAGTTTCCACCCTTAGAATTGAAAAGCATGCAAAAAATCAAGCAAAAAATCTAAAAAATTGGAAAACAATCATGAGAAAAGCAAGCAAAAATCAATTGAAAAGCATGCAAAAAATTTGGAAAATCAAGTGAAAATCGCACTTCCAAGGAAAATATCAATGAAAAATCAAGTAAAAAGCAAGAGGATTATGGTGACTACCATGAAATTCGCCTAAGTCTGAAGAAGTGCGCCCATAAGAAAATCCAATTGAATTATGGAAAAATCCATTCAAAATTCGTCCATCAAGGTGAAATCCACTTGAAATAATCCAATTGAAATTCGCTAGAATCTAAGAATGAAATCCAGTTTGATGAAGCAAAATTCTAGTTGGCCGAATGTGTTTAAAAGTGGAATTTCGACTCAAAATCCAAAAATTGACTAAGGCAGAAGGAAAAAATCGAAATACCCTCTTCAAGGTAAGAAACCCACTTAAAAAGGTGAAAATTCCAGTTATAAGGCGTACTTCCAAAGAGAAAATCGAAAAAATTGACTAGTACTTCCAAGGAGAAAATTGAAAAAATTGACTAAGGCAAAGAGTTACCTTGGTAGAAGAGGAAAATCCAGTTATAAAGTGAATAATTCCACTTAAAGGTTGATTTTTCTAGACATGGAAAAATAAAATAACTTGAGTTTTTATTTTAAAAATTTCACCAACAAGCCAAAGGGGTGCCCATGAAAAATCAAGAGGATAAGATTGCTTTTTTGTATTTTTACAAAGCAGCCAATCAGAGTAAAAAATCAAACCAGGCCAATAAGGAAGGTTTTTATTATAAAAGAGGCACTTGAGGGGGTTATTTTTCATTATTCACAGGTTGAATTTTCTTTCAGCAAGCTTCTTTCAGCCATAGGCGTCCTTCTTCATCATTCTCTTTGCATATGCTCCAAATTGGATCGATTCCAAAGCAAAAGGGCCAAACATTTTCTTCTATTTCCAGATTTCTCATGCAACTGCAGAATCATAATTGGTGAATTTGAAGAAGAAAAAGAATTTAAAGCTTCAACTTGTAGAAAAACTTCAATTTCCAGCTCCAAAATTCCAATAAATTATTTTAAAATTCTTTGAATGTTCTTGAAAAGATAATAAGGGTGGCTGATGGAATTTCATTTTATTCGAATTTATTTTCCAATCAGCCTTTTGCAGTCAAATTCTAGAAATTTTTTAATTAATTGAAATACTCTTCAGCCATAAAATCAAAAGCATAACGCCTTCTTTGCAATTTGTGAATATTTTCTAACTTCAAGCTTCGTACAGGTGCAATGTCTACCACAAAGAACGTAGGAGGTGGAGTTAGAAAGAATCAAGTGAGAGAAGTTCTCAAGGAATTTTATCCAGAATCCCAACTGTCATCAAAATGGAAGAAAGTAGCAGACACTAATTTCGAACAATTCAACGTGATTCAACACAAAAAAAAGGATGTTTGGCATCCAGCATGAAATGCCCATGCCTACTGCAGCCAACATGGTTAAATGCGAACTTCACCAAGCAGTTGGATTTCCACTTGTAGTTCAGTGCAGTGAGCTGATAGTTGAATGCGCCAAAAGATATAATCCACAAACAAGTCCATCAAAGCATCTAACGGGATTACTTTGGCGTACTTCACTGAACAAACAGTCCGAGAAGTGTTTGGTATTCCTCGTCATCACAAAATGTTGAACAGAACCCAAGAGGAATCACAAACGATGTTTGATTGGGCAAAAGAAGCTCATATGTATATAATTAATTCCAACTGGGTCAAGGAACCGAAGAGGCATCATTCTAAGCTATCTAAGAGGCTGATTTGCACTGATTTCAAGGAAGAATATAGTGACATGATTCACATGTTGAACAGGATTATGGGTACTCCTCAGGGGGCATTCTTTGAAGTGTGGATGTTCTCATACGTAGAGGAGATTGTATTAGGAATGGAAACAATAAATTGGGCCAAACTAATACGTGACAACATTGATTTCCAGTTAAGAAACTTGGAGAAGACCAAGACTTCCTACATGAGTTCCTACATAGTCTACATCCTGGCCTGGTTTACTAACTATAAGGGACTGATTTGCAACAGAGAAGTAGGACTTCAGAATAACCAATTCAAAGCACATGATTGTTACCCACAACTACAATCGCACTACAAGGACAATTATAAAATAACTAACAATGCCTTTCTCATGTATGTCACTCGATTGCTTCAAGGTGGAATCCAAAAGAGGTTGTCTAAGGAGGCTATAGCGTTGCTTGAAAAATTCGGATGCTTGTTCATTCAATTTCCAACTTTTACATATTTAAGGGTCCATGGATTCGCAAATGCTCCATATAAACTCCCACGGTATCTAATAGATAAGATAATTATGCTTGAAGTTGCAAGACAATTGGCGCATGTGGATTCCATTCAAGAGAAAAAGAACAAACAAGGAGTGAATTTTCCTATTGTGAGTGGGAAAATGTTAGAAATCTGCCCCACTGCAATCAGCCAAGACAACAAAATCAGAATTACAATTTTATAAGTTAAGTACTTATAAACCAAGGTTAGATTATGATCCATACTTGAGAGTTCACGAGAAGAAGTCCCTTCATGTTATGCAAATAGAAGACTACTGGTCTAGTTTGGTGGACGAATATGGAGTTAGAAAAAAGATGTGGTCTAGAATTCCAGTAGACCTTGTAAAGAAGTGTGACTTATTCCATGTTCTTGACCAGGTGAAGGACAATGGAGAATATGTGCATCCTCAATTTGAACAAGAAAAGAATAAGCCTATCTTATTGTCCAAGACGGATTTGAATGTATTCCTGAAGGATATTATAGCTAATTCCAGGGAATGGGTAGACCGGAAAATCAGCAAATTAAGAAAAGGAGTCTCCCTTACCTATGCCATGCTAAGTAATGGAGAAAGTCAGGGAGAAGCAGTTGAAGAAGGTCATGATGAACTTCCGGGTCCAAGCAAGAGGAAGGAAATGATTGAAGATCTTCAAGCAAAGGCAAAGAAAACAACAAGTGAAGAGTTGGAGAGTAAGAAGCAAAAGGTCAATGAAATCCCATCATCTTCAAGTACACTATCCATCAGAGTAGTGAAGGAAGCATTTATTGTTGAATATGAACCAGACCATGAAAAAGAAGTTGAATTTCAAGAGATAGATCAAACGTTCATAGAGTGTTTAGAAGGAGGAGATACACTATGATTGAGGGAATGGGAGAGACTGAGATCCTAGAAAACGAGGAATTGGGCGATGAAATAATTTATGCCCTAAAAGGGATTGATGATGATATTCAGTTGGAAGATGGGATGGAGTTGTCCACTATACCAGATTGGTTGACTGAGAGTTTGATAAAAAAACCCAAACCACAGGATGAAATTCAACCAATTGAAAGTATGCAGAACTTCTTAGAAAGGATTGGCAAAGCTAAGACACCGAAGAAGCCTAAAAAGTACTCTTAGATTATTAGAAATGGTATAGGATCCAAGATTTTACAAGTTGCAATCCCAAAGATTGACAAGCCTAGAGATCAGATTACTCCTATGGATTATTAGGTTACAACGTTGGACATTAACAAGACTTTCATGAGCTAGCAGATACTTCAAAGACCATCAAGGAGAAGTTTGACAAAACAGAGGAGAAGAAGGAAAGACTAGAGGTAGAAAATTTAAGATTGATAGAGTTCACTCAGCAAATAACAGCCCCCTTGTGCCAAGAAGGTGAAGCTTTTATTCCACCATTTTCCCTTCCTCAGGAATCCGTTGATACCCTTGAGGCAATGAGAATAACGAGCCAAGCAACTAGAAGGTGGGTCAATAATATCTCAAAACAGATAGCAATTCTTAAAGAAATGTGCTCAAACTTATGACAGATCAGTTTTGCTTATGACTGAGATTTGCCAGATTGAAGATAATTGGAAGGATTTCAAATACATAGAGGGAAAGGTGATACCTTGTTTGAAGGCTTTCAAGGAAGTATCCCTCCAAATGTTGATCCAAGAAGGTGTTATTGATGAAGGAGCCTCATATGATTTCATTAGATGGTACCATTCTTTGTTAGCAAAGAAAAAGATATATGATGGAATGAAAGAAGAGTGTGCTATTATGCAGAATTCTCTTGGAAAAATACAGCTTAAAATCCTCACTGCTCTTGAAGGATTAATGGAGTAGGAAACTCGTGATACAAGTGGCTTGGATTTGGAAGGTTTGAAGGGAAGTGTGATGAATATTTACTTCAAAGAAATGCAGATTATCAGAGAGAACCAGCTAGATGATATGTCTTCCCTCTTGACCTTTATGGATAACTTTTAGAAGCAAGAAGGATGGGAGAATACTTTTATTCAGTACGTTGAAACCTTGGACATAATGGGAGTGCAGCTGGATACTATACCGAACATATCAATGGAGGAGCTTGACTTGGTGATAACAAAGTTTCTTGCATTTGCAGCTAGAGAGCAAGCCAAGGGGAATTGCATTTTGGATTCTCACTTGCTTGATTAGTTTGCAAGGTGTCATTGTTTTCCACACTCCAAGTGGCTCATCCTACTTGTGCCATGTGTCCATGAAGTTAGTTATGGTTTTTAGGGTTAGGGTTTCTGGAAATAATCTTGGCCATTGATCTCAAATCAATCTAGGTCGTTGCTTTGTAATTGGGGTGTCTATATAAACCCCACTAATTTCATTTATTTTGGGAGAGAGACATATGAAATTGTTGCCTAAGACCACTTTTAGAATAAAGTTCATATCGCATGAGTTGCTTTGAATTCTCTTATTGTCAAGTGGTTGCATGGTTCCATATTTATCTTCCATTTAGAATAGATTAAATTAGTATTTGAATTGAATGCAAATTAAATGAATCACAGATTGATAGTATAGATTGGTGGAACTTTCGCTCATACTTTCTTTGGATGGATGATTTCCTTTCAATGCGTAAAGTTAGACTGAGTTGATAATGTGGATGCTTCAATTGTTTACTTTCAATGATATTGTTCTCTTGATGTTATTGTTCTTGGTGAAGAGATCTTAAGCACAAATCCCAGAAGATTGCACTTGCTTTGTGTAGTTGTCGTTTCTTTCGTGGTGAAACAAAGTCTTGTTCCTAAGTTTCACTTAATCTTACTGTCTCTTGATTTCATAGACCCAGTATAGGACTTCTAAACCCTCATCCCTTTTTTCCTTTTTTTTTAAATCTCAAAAACCCAAAAAATAATAGAGCATTCAACGCCAAATCAATTTAAATCCTTACTTTTGAGTAATTTTATATCAAAGGTCCTTTTGTGATACCAACATATCACATCATCCATTCAGCTTGTCCACCCCCGACTTATGAAACATTGGAATTGTCGTATGATCTTTCTTGCAATCTTAGCATACGAAGTAGTTTTTCAAGAGAGGATGGAACATCTTTGGACTCTTTATTCTAGAGTGTTTGATGTGTCATAAAACACGCATCAACAAATACAAATAATGTACTTTATGAATTATATAAGCTTTACAATAAATGTAGGCACCAACCCACAAGGAGCATCAACTCCTATCTCTGATTTAGTAGGCACCAACCTACAAGGAGCACCAACTCCTAAAGTTTGTAGGCGCCAAACTATTGGAGGCACCAACCCCCAGTTGCCAAGCACCAACTTAGCAAAGATAATAATTTCAAGAACAATGTTCCACCTTCAATGTCGCTTCTTCAATGAATGATGGACAATTCTGCTCAAATATCTCCTTCAAATTTGTACCCAATCTGCACTAATTCTCCTCAAAAAAATTCCTCCTTTCACTCACTTATTCAAATGATCTCCTTATAAAGCATATTACAAATTTGTCCTCAAACTTTGCTATCAAATCTGCAATATATCTTTACTCAAATCTGCACCATGCTCTTTAATAAATCTGAAATATATCTTCACAATCTTCTCTTCTATCTCTTTTGACTTTTCACAAATCCATCTTAAAATCTGAGTGTCTTCATACTCCTGGATCTGCTGTTTGATTCAAATAGTGCAGACTCTTCTTTCACAATTCTAGTCCAATCTATGCAATGTTATTCGTTCAAATCTGATCACAAATATATCAATGTCTTGCTGTATATTTCTGCATATATTCTTCATAAATATTGCACATTTTCTTTCACAAGATCGATCATAAACATGGCAATATCTTCCTTCAAAATCTGCTCTTAATTTTCACACATATTCTTTATACAAATCTGCACTTATCCTTCACACAAGGTTGCATATATTCTTCACTATGAATCTGACACACACTTCATTTTACTGCTCTTTATCTTCCTTTAAATCTGCTCAAGTATTCAAATATTCTTCATTGTTTTTCTGACCTTTTTTTTAAAACTCCATCCTCATCTCTCATAATATATTCTTAAAGATTCTAAATGAGAGATGCAACCATTGCCAAACAAGGCAACTCTTCACAACCAACACACCTCCTTAATTATTAATTGTTGTCAAAGGAAACTTAAAACAGATTGCATCTTCTTCAAACAAATTGTACCTCCCTAGATATCAAGCGCTCATTACCCTTGATCGCATCATTCCATTTAAATTGACCTTTTATTATTGCTTTGTAATAGATGAATTGTTGTTTTTCCTTCACTTCATTTTTCCAAATATAATTGTCGCTTTAGTAACATGTTAATCACACTTCAATAGTAATCAAATTTGCTCCTTTTCAGATTATAATTGATGCTTCGATAATCGCTCCTAAATATATGATCAATGTATTTTGATAGGCTGTGGCGGTGATTTAGATTGACACTATCAGCCAAGATTAAGTCCTGACTCCTCTTGGTGGATGTCTGCTGTTTTTACATGCTTCTTCATTCGTTGTAATCCTCCTCATTGGTATTTTGACTTCACCGCATCGATTGTGTTTGTCTTCCAGTGAATACCACTAGTCTAATATCGATCACATAACCCAATTATGGCACTAGCGACAGCAATGTTAAAGACTCAATAACTTGAATGCTCGGGAAGGTAATATACCTCAATCTTCATCAATATCTATCTAGCTTGTGCGTCCATATACGTAAATGCTCGACCCGACTTCTTTTGGTTGTTGATCAAAGTCGATAAATGTCTTCGGTCTCCAAACTTCACGTAAGCAATTTGGGTGTTTGGACTACCCTGCCACTTCCAACACTCAACCCATCAATTCACGGTGGCAATGAAGTCAATCCCGTCCAAGACTTCTTCAAGTTAATTCTTTAAAATGAGCAGCGTGTTGTACCCCAAAATTAAAATTTTTGTTACACTTAGACATTTTGAAGAAATGAGTAAAAGTCTTGTCAAATCAATCAAAAAGGTCAAAATTTGGGTGTGCATGTCTTGCATGAGGGGTTAAAACGCAAAATTTTCAATTTCTGACGATCTGGGTCTGCTGAGAGCAACTTAACCTACAAAACCCAGATCTCAATTTTTCGTCCCTAAATTTTAGGAAAACTGCTATTTTTAGAAATTTTCTAAAATTAGTAACGTTTACTGGGTTTTTCTAGGTTTCTTTCGAAACGGATACTGGCAAAATTTTCTAAAAATAGAAAGTTGGTCCAACAGGGTCCGAACTGATTTTGATTGGCTCAAAATGTGTCCGTATCAGGCTGGTGCAGTCAGAATTTTAAAATGATCAGTTTTGCACTACTGGGTCTATTCTGCTTTTTCATAAGCATATCTGGAGCTCCGAAGTCACCAATGGAGGTTTTCCGACTGCCAGGCGTCAGTTTTAGCATTTAAACTTCCGGCAGAAGGTGAAACGATGAACATGCACGAAGAACGAGGAAGAAAATTGGAAAGTCATGAAAATTTTCTAACACTGCTGAGTTTGGGCGCCCTTGTTGAAGAAAGGTGTCCACCTTTTTAGGGCATCAGATGAGTGAATTAGGGTTTGGACCTCCAATGGAAGTTGCTCAGCTTTCAGTCAGCTTCGCGATGGATATCCTCGTCAAAGCATCCGACAATCCAGTCTTCAGCAAATTCGAGTCAAAGCGGAAGGTATAGAGCAAAGATCTGAAACTCAAGAAGAAGATTGAATTTAAAAGTTGAAATTTTTTCTAAGTCTGCTGAGACTAGGCGCCCTAGGTGAAGAAAGGCGCCCAACCTTTCAAGGGTTCAAACAGATGAATTTGCAGTCATGGTTATAACGGGATGTCTTCAGAATACGACAGGCTTTCCAGTGAGCTATCCAGCACGACAAACGGAGCTCGCAGTCATCACATTCAAAGGGCTGAACAGAGGGTCAAACGAGAGTTGAAAAGAGAAATCCGAAAGCAAAGGTGAAAAATGTGAAAAATAAACTAACTCTGGTGAAGTGGGTGCCCCCAGTCAAGATAGGCGCCCAACCTTTTGAAGGGTAAAAATTCACTTTTTGGCAAAATCTCTTCCAGAAGTCCCCTCTTCATTCTTCGTCGGCTTCACGATGAGGATAACCATCAGTCAATCCGACGCTCAGTACGTTAGATTCAGAGAAATCATCTGTAGAAGAGGAGCTAATGAAGAACTTGGAAATCAGAAAAATGGCTAACACTGATGAAGTTGAGCGCCCCTAGAAGGAAAAGCCTCCCATGAATTCGGAGGTCAAAATCAAGTTTTTAACTGGAGGTGCCTCCAGAACATCTTTCTCAGTTTTAGTCAGGCTCCGCCGTGAACCACTCAGCTCGCCTGTCGAGTTGGTCTGTCAACGAGAAATCGGTGGCAAAGTAGCATGTCAAAGTGGAGAAAAGTTGAAAATAGCAAAATTTTGACTAACACTGGTGAAGTTGAGCGCCCCTCTTGAAGAAAGGCGCCCAAATCTTCATGCCTTAGAGAATTTTCAAGTGTTTTCAAAATTTTCAAAAAATGAAAGAAGAGAAGGATGGCGTCCAAGTTCAAAGGGCTGAGATTTAGGGTTTTGAGATAAAAGCAAAAAGAAAGCAAAACCTAAATCAAAACCTAAGTCTATTTAACACTTCTTTTCAATGTATTTTTCATTATTTTGTAGGTAGCATCCAAAGGAGAAAGTTGGAGCAGCAAGTTTGAAGAATTTTTGAGATTCAACAATCCATAGTTGCTGGTTTTACATCAGATTTTTCAGACCAGCAAGCATAAACCCTTGCTTTTTCAAGCTTTTTCATCCAGAAGATCAAACTTTTTAAGAAGACGACCAAGGCATTCCATTTTTCAATCATCTGGGTCTTTTCTCTTCAATCTTCTAAAGAATTTTTCAAGAACTTCATCAAGTTGCAGCAAGTGCTTTTATTTTGCATGTCAGTGAAAACCTCAGTGCATTCAAATTTCAACCATCTGGGTCCTTGCCAATCAGTCTTCTGAAGAAAACCCATATCGCAGCTTTTTTCAAGAAAGTTCAAAAACCTAGGGTTGGCTGTTTTTTCGATCAAACGTCAGGGTTTTGCAAATCTAATCAACTGGGTCCATTTCTAATCATATTCTGAACAAAACCCAGATGCCCGCTTTTTTCGGGAAAAATTGAAGAAATTAGGGTTTGCTGCTTTTTCAGCCAAATTCAAAATTTTCAAAAACGGATGATCTGGGTTGTCTTGTATCGATATTCTGAACAAAACCCATATCTCAAAAATTTCTCAAAAAATTCGTCCGTTGGAGCACAAAAATCAGCATTCTAAAAATAGAAATTGTTCAAGACTTGTTTGAACATAGGCAAGTTTATAGTCATTCTTCAACGTTTTCAATATGAAGGACACTCCCCTCGAGTTTAAGACCAAATCATCACTATGTTAAAACGTCATCATCTCAACTGAAGAACGAGAGAAGGTGTGATATGAGAAAGAGGAAAGGTATCAAAAAAGAGTTGTGCAATACTCTTCTGTTGGAAATCAAGAGAGGTGTCAGAAACATAAAGTTGCAGAGCCGCCAAGTTATCAATTAGTGAGTCATCTTTTTGGGCAGCGATGTTTTGCAAGAATAGAACTCATAAAACAGTTGAAGAAGTGAAAGATTCTCTAAGGGCGAAGAGATCTTGGAGAATCAGAATATTGCCTTAGTTGGCATAGATGCACCGAACCGGGACACAATTTCCAATTTTCTAGCGGATGAGATCGAGCTTTAAAGCAACTTTCTTCTAGAAGCTTTCTTTCCTGCTTTCTTTCTATTCTTGGAATAATCCTTATCCATTCTTTGAGGATAGAAAGAAGATAAGAAGTAATAGTTGGCGTTTCCCGCTTTTTCTGCTTTCTAGGGTTTTATCTTTCTAGATTTAGTAATAAAGCTTGCTTGCTGAGCAAGCCCTAGATTGTGAAAGCAAGGAGATTTTAGGGTTCCCTACTCCTCTGCTTCTCTATAAATAAGAGCCTTTGCTCATTAGTTTATTTAACGGTTATTGTATTAGCAAATTGCGAGCCTGCATTGCAGCAAGTTGTTATTCAGTTTTAGTTCACTTTGTGTTGGGAACCGTGCTAGTGAGAAAAAACACTGAGCCTATTGTGCCTTCTATTTGTTGCTCAAGTATTGTTCATTTGTGTTGTGATAAGCAAATTGTTGAGCCTCTTTAGCCAACAAGGAGTTAGTGAGATTGTTGTTTTCTATTGTGTTAAGAATAAATTTGCAAGCCTCCTTAGCTGCAATTTCTTGTTCAAGGCATGTTAGAAGTGAGCTTTGTTTTAGAGATTTGAGTAATAAAATCATGAACTTTTTTCCTTGGTCTAAAATCTCAGATTTCCGTTATCAGTGTTCTACTTTTATGATCTTTATTTCAGCTTGCAGTGAAGTGTGTAGGTGTTCGTTGAAAGAGAGATTATTGAAGTATTGTTTGTCGAAAATCTACCTTGTTAATTTCTAACTTCTCTTGCTCTGCTATTACTTGAGAGGTTAGGAACGTCTTTAGTTTAAGTTAGTCGTAGTTGAACTTCTTATCGAAAATCTCAGCTGCGGCGTTTGTGTTTAAAAAACCTTGTGCTCTAAGCTGATCAAAAAGATAGGCAACTTAGTTCTTAGTTTACTTTCTTTCAACACCATCAGCAAGAGGGAGCTTCCCCTCCTAATTTGAAGAGCAGTTTATCTATCCATAGCTGTCCGTTTCAAATACGCATTCCAGAGGTGCGAATTTAAACGCCAACACAGCGGCTTATAATTAAAAAGGCTCGATAATTATAAAATCTGAAGAATCTCAATAGGCCTGATAGTATTTGTCTTTGAATCCTTAAAGCAAGCCTTTTCATCATTAATCATTATTCTTATGTTCGTTACATTTTACTAGTCTTCAATGAGATCGATTTCATCATTAATCAAGACTCTACGTGTGTAAGGTAAGTGATTTATCTCCTTCACCCAAATCTGCATTTTATCCTTTTGCTCAAAACTTTGTATATTCTTATTCATCAACCTGCTATAAAGTTTATCTTTAGTTGTGTTGATCTGTTATCCTTATCATCAATGACCATATAGAATAAGGTAATCCATACCTTTACCTTTCAAATAAGTTATCTTTAGTCATGCATCTGGTTGACATCAATGACAATATTTCCAACAATCTTGTCCAATGCCTTTGACATCAAAGACAACATTTGTCTTCTCATATTTGACATCAATGACAACATTTCCAACAGAAGGACCTTGCATAACATTGCAAGACTTGTGAAACGATTTGAACAACAAATGGCCAAGAAGATAGAGCCTATTGGCTACAATCCTTTCCAGCAACTCTAAGAGGTATCGTTATTGATTGATACATAGAAGTTGATCCAATCTGCAAAACTATTTGGGAAAGATTAAAGAATGATTTTGAGGAAGAATTCAAATTATTATGAGATGACAATGAATTCATAGAAGAGATCTAAAATACAAGCAAGGCAAGTATGAGAATGTAAGGGCTTACAACCAAAGGCTTAAAGAATTCTTGGTGAAATTAGAAAAGGAACTAGCAAATGGCCTTAAGAAAAGATGGTTCATTGAATGCTTTATTCCATCATTACAAAAGAAAATGAAGGTACAACCACCATCTTCCTATACCAAAGCACACAATCAAGCCATGGACATAGAGAGTGAAAAAAAAAAATCATTACGTGGAAAAAGAGAAACAAAAGATGATGAGAGCTTGGATAATAGTAGCAAGAATGAATCAGGGTAACAAAAGCCCTCTAGAAAGACATGCTCGAATGATGAAATAACTAGAGGTAGAAAAAGAGAATAGAAAGGAGAGCAAAGAACTCTAGTGCATAGAATGTAAATGTGAAGGACATGCTAAAACCAATTGTCCAAACAAGAACAAGCTATTTTGTACAATATGTCAAGCCCTAGACCACTCAATTAAAGAGTGTACATACAATTTGAAGACTAGAAGTACACAAGTACTCTTTACACAAGGAGAGTAGTCCACTCCACTAAAGCCATAGAATGCATCTTTGGGCAGTTATTGAAATCAAAGAGGAGGTCGACGTCAAATGTAGTACAACATTAGAGGCTTGCCAATCATACAATGCCAACAATATAATGATTGGGGACACTTTGTGAGAGACTACCAACACAAGTAGACAAATTGCAACTATTGTGCAAATGGTGTGCACCTAGAGACCATGAAGACATCAGATGTTTGAAGCAAAAGGCTAGTGTTGATAGAAAAAGAAAAACTTTGTAAAGCAAGGGTTGAAGTGGAGAATGTTATGACTTAAAACCAGTGTTCCATGGGGACGCGTCCCCCCACAAAAACCACCCGTTTCCGAGACGGGGAGACGCCTAGGAAACGTCCCTCCGCCGTCCCCCCACCGTCCCCCCGTTTCTCCGCCATCCCCCCCAAAGTCCCCCCGTCCCCCCAAAGTCCCCTTCTGGGAGACTTCAGGGAAACTTCTGGGAGACTCAAGGGAAACTTCTAGGAGACTCCAAGGAAAATTTGGGAGACTCGAAGGAAACTTCTAGGAGACTTCCAGAGGCATGAAGCCATTAGCCTGGAGCCATTTACTATTAGCATTTACTATTTTGTACTTTGTCTTTGAAGTTTTGAAGTTTGAACATTGATGATACAGGGATAGTTGATTGTAATTATGATTCATGAATCATGATTATGAAACATCTAGTTCTTGTTGCATTTTCCAATGTCTATATTTTCATTTTGATTTTCAATGTTCAGTGGTTCACTAGTTCAATGAAATAATATATAATTGCAATGTGTTATAGTGTTTAAACTTTAAACTTTTAAGTTTTGTTTTTATGTGTTAACTTTACTTATTCCTTAGGCTTCTACAGTTATATAACTATGTTGTTATACATCTTTTTATAACTAAGTTTTTAAGTACTATATGTATTTCAGCGCCGCTCCCCGACCACCCCCCCACCGTCGTCCCCCCGCCATCTCCCTACCGTCCCCAAACTTAGGCCCCCCGTCTCCCATCTCGGAAACGCGTCCCCCACCGTCCCCCCATCCCCGTCCCCATCCCTGAAACTCTATGGAACACTGCTTAAAACTATCTCACTCAAATGCAAATGCAAGTATGGTAGAAAATCAATTACAATTCAGTACAAATATTATAAGGCAAGTATTCAAACTATCGTACTAGCTAAAGTAGTGGATTCATTACAAAGTATTCCTGAACTTCAAAATAATGTTGTATAAGGGCAGAATGAAAGGATGCATGCTACAATCCATTTGGAATCTAGCAAGAATGAAGACACGATAGTTGAACCTCCGTTATTGAGCAACCAAGTGATTGATCCAATGCTATTGATAGTTAACACAACCAAAACACCAACAATGGTGAAAATGGAAGGAATCTCACCAATACAATTGTTGATGGTGGGCCTAGTATAAATGTATTTCCATAAGACACTTAGAGAAGTTTGGACAAGCAGAGCATTTGGCCCCCAACTTTTCAATTAGTGGGCGCAGATCAACAAGGTATTAAGGTACTTGGAGTTTTAATGGACTAAAATATAATTATTGGGACCCAAGCATTTTTGTTGAGCTTTGTGGTCATTTCATTATAGAAGAAAGAATACAATACATTGTTAGGTCGGGGTTGGTCAATGATTTTTTTCGTTTCAAACTGCAATTTCGCCAAAAAAACGTGTTTAAAATCTGGAAAAAAACGAAATCGAGCTGATTTTCGCACAAGAAAAACCATGAGACCATGGCTTGTTGCTTATTATTATGCTTTGATAGATTTTTTCCAAGCATCCATAGCTTGTTTGAAAGCATCTGTTTTAGGCTTTTAGCCATAGCAGCAAGGCAATGAACTGTTTGATAAAATGCTTTGGTAGACATGTATGAAAAATGTGGTATAGACAAAGCGAACTGCTTGAAAAAAGTCTCAAAGAAATGTAGTCTCATGGTGATGGAATACCATGGCAGATGCCATGACAAGCAAATTGCTATGGATTGTCATGGCATTCCATCACCGAGACTGCATTTCTTTGAGCATTTTTCAAACAATTCAACTTCTATGTTATTGCTTACTATTATGCTTTGGTAGATTTTTTCCAAGCATCCATAACTTGTTAGAAAGCACTTGTTTTAGGCTTTACCCATATATGAAGCGTTAATTTGTTTGATAAAATGCTTTAGTAGACATGTATGAAAAATGTGGTAGTATAGAAAGGTAGTGAACTATTTGAAAAATGCTTCAAAGAAATGTGGTCTCATGGTGATGGAATGCCATAGCAGATGCCATGACAAACCAAAATTGCTATGGATTGTCATGGCATTCCATCATCATGAGACCACATCTTTGAGGCATTTTTTGATTCCTTCCAACTATCTACTCTATGCTATGCTTACTATTATGCTTTGATAGATCTTTAATCCATAACTATTCAAAAAGCACTGTTTTAGGGTTTTAGCCATAGCAGCAAGGCAGTGAACTATTTGATAAAATGCTTTGGTAGACATGTATGAAAAATGTGGTAGCATCGACAATTGTCACCATCTGATATTTATGCAGTTGTAGTATGTTTTGTGCAATGTAATCAGCGATATGAATATAACCAACAAAAATCTATTTTCTATAATTCATGGATTGAACTTTGTATTTTATTTGCTCTCAATGTCTGTATGCTATGGAAATGCCATTAATTTTTTTAAAAAGTAGTTTCTGACTATTTTTCTTCAATTTTTTATGTCTTTTTGTAAATCCTATTTTTTCCCGATCTTTTCCCGATTTTTTCCCGATTTTTTCAAAAAATCCTGAACTTTTGGTTTGCCGATTTATTCCCCAAACGATTAATGCTGCTATGGTTGGAAGTATATAATCAATTTGAAGAATCAAGCAGTTAACGAGGAAACTATAAGAAGCCTTGCCAAATCTGATCTAAATTGTCTGATTTTGAAGCTCCGGAATTTCGTCAAATACTTTCTTGTAAACTCTTCAACTGCTGTTTGTGGTTTCTTTTTGTATTTTCAATGCATATGATGATGTCATAAATATAAAGACTCTAATGCAATGACTGAAATAGAAATTGGTATGCAATACAATATTTATTCTAGTTTTTCCTAATGCAATACGACTGAAAATATATTCAAATACTCAGCTACAGCAATTAGTCATTTTTTCAAACATTTATGATGCAAGCTGTCAACTCCAATTTTATTGAATATGGGACTGCAAATGCATAATGCAACTGAGAACAAGTATTGACAATCTCCAATACTGAATACAATATATGCCCATGCCAATACAAATTAAATAGTAGCGATAGAAAATTTATTCTTGCAAACCAGCATATCTTTAGAATACAGACCTGATTGTATTGCTAATGTAATGTGAGGTAATTACAATGTCAATGCAGACTAGAATGTTTCTAGAATGTAGGTGCAGCAATGACTTTCTTCTACAATGAACTTAGAACAGCAAGCGACATTATTACAAACATTTGATATGCAAATAGCTTCTAGACTGCCAAATGCCTCTAATGACTTACACGATTTGCATTCATTCTTCACACTGCAAAACTACTGTCTGACAGTGATACTAAGGTCTCCAAATGCAGTCCTAAAAACTAGATTATCCAATGTAAATGAAAGAAGAACCTGGTTAATCGCATTCTCCCAAATCGCAGTACACTTATAATTTGAAGGCAGCGATTATTCTTCTAGATGATGTGTGAATCTTCCCCAGTCAAAATCGTCCATGAATGATACCTCAAGGTTCCCAAATGAATTTTATTAAGGCTGTGCCAATGTCCTTCAAAATGTGACGCCACTAAAAGCTAGTGAGTTGCGAATTTCCCCAGCAAAAGGTACGTCCTCCAATCTGCCAATATCGACCTGATTACCAGATAAAATGCTGCGCCAGAATTCTTGAGGATCACAATTTCCAGCAGTGAAAATGAACATAAATGATGGAAATGCGATTTCTTATTCAATGGAATTAATACACAAAGTAGAAAATCAAAATACTCCCAGCTGTGGCTATTCTAACCAAAATTGAACCCCCAAGTGACTGAAATGTTCTTCAAAATTCTCCAATAATATTCTTCAAAAGTCGTCCTTCTTCAAGACAGAAAATGAACTTCCAAAAATTCAAAGCTTCTTCTCCCAAAGTCGTTTTTCTCCAAACTCCACAAATTTGGTCAAAGACCATTAAATTTGATATAATCAAATCAGCAAAGAAACTCCTTCAAGTGCAACAATACATCAGCTGCTGCAACAATGAAATAATGATTGCAACAATAAACCAGCTACTGGAAATCAACAATACAATAATAAACCAGCTATTGCATCAAACCACAACTCCTGTCAGAAGGGCAATAATACATTAGCTATTGCACCTGTCAAAATTCTCCAATGAAGCACCTGTAGAAACCCTAGATAGATTCCTCCACAATTTCTAGCTAGGGTTGATCTTTCACAACCGAAACCGGTACCCTAGAGTCTTCAAACCCTCGGGCAACGCAAGCACTCAGCTCTCACCACACAGGTATGAAAATAGAATAATTCAAAACATGATGAAATGGCTTGCATTGAGCTCCTTATAAAGAATTCTCATTGACTTCCAAGAAGCTTCTAGAAATAATATTATTTTATTCTCCAAAGTGACTTATAATATATTATTTTGTTTAGTCACTTTTATTAAATTAATTAATATAAAGTCATACTTTTGATATTAATTTATTGGTACAACTTTATAAATAATTAATTTAATACTTCCACTTTATTTTAATTAAAATAATCAATTAAGCTAAGTTGCTGGTTCGGCAATTTTTTTTTTTTCCTAGGGTACGGGTTTGGGTACGGCCGTATTATATATATATATATATAAACATAATGATAATGCCATAGACTCATAAGCATGCTCAAAATTATAATCATATGATCGTAATGCCATAATGCCATAGAATATTGAAACAATGAAATACGCCATACGGTAATACCTCATAATCTGTAATCATATTCATAATTTGCAAAAAAGTAAATAGTAAATACTCAAGTATTAAAATGTCATTACACATTGAAAATTCAAATTTCAATCAAGACAATATTTAATTCAGTATTACTATTCTTCAAATTCATCATCCTCAATTGGTTCAATAACTTCAATTTCATTTGAACCACTATCAATTGGATTGCCACTCCCACTAGGTGCATTAGTTGCCTCATTGTCGTCCATAGAAGCCAAGGTAAGTTGTGCAATAGTAGCATCTAAATCAGCACACTCAGGGGCGAGATCCCAATTCTTTGATTACAATCTAACCTTCGAACAAAAAGAGAAAACCTGCAAAAATCAACTATTTTAGCTTGGAGGCAAAAAAATGGTGTTTTTGCTCTTTTGAGTTTGCAAAATGAGCCTCATTTGGTCGGCCAAGTCAATATAAGGCAATCTGGGCACTTTTTAGGGTTTTGTTTTTTGTTTTTAAGTTGATTTTTTGCCTTTTTTAAGGCTAGACGGTGTGGGTCCTCCCGGGTCCTTATGGGTTCTCCCCGAGTTCGGCTAGGGTTCTCCGTTTTCCACCCGGGTTCTCTATGGGTCCTTCACAGAAGGACCCACAGAGAACTCGAGTGGAAAACGGAGAACCCAGGCGAACCCAGAGCCGAACCGAACCTGAACCCGGACCCACACGTATTTTGGCGGGTTCGGTGGGCTAAACTGAAGGACCCAGTAACAGAGCAATTAAGCCATCCTTTTGATATATTATTAATTTTGGACAACTTAATCTATTAATTTAATTTAATTACTTCACCTCCAATTTGGGGACATTACAGAAGCAACTTACTTAGATTTGTTAGGTTTGGACTCAGAAGAAGAATGGACAGAGAAACAGGATCAAAATTTGATGAAACTGAAAGACTAAGGGATTTTGGAATTATAGGCATGTTCGAAAGATGAAAAAAATTCTCTTTGCAACTTATTTCACTAGCAAATCGAGCACTATTTGGTATTCCATCAAATTGTAATTTTATTGAAGCTATAGAGATTAGCAAAAAAATTGGACAATTTATGTGTATTGGATGCAGTACAAGGTTTGCAAAAGATAACAATTTCAATTCCAATAGAGGCACTTCTCTTTGTTGAAGATCACAAAATTAATGACTGTACATCTAAGAGTATTAATAGTAAAATATTTTATTTGAAGCGTATGGATACTTCTTGTCAAGTAAGATCAACATCATAGCAAAATTATGACAAACGGAAAAATATTGGACCAATGTTTTTTGCAATCAGAGCACAAAAGACCAGGTGGGCCCCACATGAGAAGAATGAAAATAACAAAACTTCAAGTTTAACAAACATAACTATTAAACCACCTTATTTTACCACCATACAATTTGTGCCTTCCCCTACTATACGACTTAATCCTACTTTCACTGTACAACCTCCTTTGCAATCTAGACAACCCATAAATCTCTCACCAGTCGTGATTCAAGAAACTTTACCAACCATACGACCTTTGATCATTGCAACATATAGTCTAGAACTTGTTTTCATCATATGCTATAAGAACTTGCTGATTGCCATTGTATGTCGTACAAATCTGTCATACTTCATACACTATTGCCCCATCTTTGTTGTATACCCCTGTTCCATTTCTACCATACATCCCCACTACAATCATATCATATGCCATATGTTGTAAAGTTTGTTCGACATACAATCTCCACCTCGTGCTACCATACGCCTCCTATTACTGTACAACATGCGCTTTGTACAATGCCCCTTTGTTGAACACTTCACTCTTAGCCACAATTCGCCCCTAGCATTGTGCATAGTCAGGCACAAACAAAACATACCCTCACTACAATATTATTTGGGCCTAATGATCAATTGGGTGGAGCATTCTTAGCTTTCAATGTGTATTCAGATGGAGTCCCTTGGTTGGTTGGTCCCAAACATTATTCACATATTGACATACATTGGTTAAAGACTCCAAAAACATTGTTTTTTGGCTTTATAAGGATTGTTTTTTGCCTCTTTAAAAATCAAGTAAATGGCAGGCACCATGAAGGTCTGTGTTGTTTTGAAGGTCTTAATCATGGGCGTTTCTACCAAACTCCCATTAAACTCGTTTGATTTTGTCAAGTACTCCCCCAATTTGAGTTTGCGAACTATGCTTTGAAGTTTTCCTATAGTTCTTCATCTACAATATTGTAATCAGTTTGGAAAATCTTCCCTAATGTTATTTGATATGCTTACTTGTTTTCCTTGTCATTTGGAAGAGGACTTTTTCTTTTGGGGAGGATGTAGTTAGTGTACAATGCCTATTATTATGTTTCGATAATATGGTTTATCCAACTATTTATTAATTGTTTGTCGATTTTAGGTGGTTATAAGAGTTAGTTGAGGATTGTATTCCTCTTGGCAACCATTAGGTTTTTTAAATAGATTTTGTATCATCAAGGAAAGCAATATGATCTAGTCGAATTGAGTATGATCCTTGGTTGACCATCTCTGGTCTAGTTCTGTAATAATTTGATGTGCGAATATAGATATACTTTTACTCCTCTATTATTCATTATTAATTATGTCCATTATTTCAAGTATTCATTTTATCAAATAGAAGAGTAAACAATCACCAAGTACTCAATCTGGGCAAGGTAAGAGTATATGGAGACTAGAATTAGGATAGAAGAATTACAATGAAAGATAATGATCGCTTGCTAACCAATTTACAATATAAGCAAAGTCATAGAATCAATCGAGCCAAATTAGCTAATAGTGAAAGAAATTTCCAATCAAGCCAAACTAGCTGAATGCAAATAAAATTGTGTTATTGCCAAAATGGCAGATTAATTAACCCGATTCTAATCCACACCTTGCAAAGTGCAAAATGCACTGAAAAATAAAAAAGGATATAGCAAATAAAACAACCAATATCTCTTACAGTGATAAACCAAGATCTGACAGTAAACCATCCAAGATCTTCAGTATTTAAATAACTATTGGAGGTAAGCCGTCCAATTTTGTGATTGTGAATGATAACCATTACCCAAACTTTTGAAACCAAATTTGGGTATTGAGTCAAACAGTGATCCACATTTTGAATATTGACATTTAATCAATTGGAAATAAACTGGAGGAAAAGTAAAATTGCCTAGACGATGCCCAACCAAAATAAGAATGTTGCACCAGAAGTTTATTAGTTGTGGCCAAATTAAATGATGCAAACCTCATCATTGAAATATGTTGTACATCCAGGTTGTTGACATATCTGCTACAAAATAATCTCTGAGACACAAAGTTACAACCCAAATTGACTATATGGATTCCTCTAAATCTCTTCACAAAAATCAACAGCTCATGCACAATGAGCTGATTGCATATCTTTGAAAGGTCTCAAACAGAAAATTAACAGCATTTTTCTTTTTTCAAACTATAGTTCACCCTCACTAGTTCAGCAGGCTAAAGGTATATATATCAATATATTGGATATTATTGTTCTAGAATCTTGGAAGTATCTTAGCCGCTACACATTGATTGCATGTCAAAGATTTCTGAAATAAACTGCTTATTTTTAAAAGTTCAATGGTTCAAAGCACAAGCTGCTGATTCCAAACTAAACAATGAAGTATCATCATATTAAACTATTAGAAGGAGGTGCCAGAAACCAAATAATATGATATTAATAACATTGATGATGAGGACCTAGTAGTAGAAAGGTTCCAACTATCCACATGCAAATCACAACCCATATGTAATGTTTTAAATGCTACAGCATCTGCTGCAAACAAACTGGAGACCATTTCTTACCTCTAATATATGCCAAAAATTGCTCCATCAAATATACTAAGAGAGACGACAAGGCTTTATTTCTAAGTTCATCAAAAATAATTAAGCATCAGCGATGTTAAAGTTTTATAATATTGACTAAGGTTGATGCTTAACTATTATCATTGAATGGTAAACCTTGTAAAGGAAAATAAATAACCAGAAGGGCAATGGAATATTTCTGCAATTAATTATGATGGTTGCTTGCCACATATGATCTCACCTTATACATTATCGCCTAGGGATTTTTTCTTTATTGGCAATGAGAAGAGTTTGTATAAGACATAAAGACTAGAAGCTAAACAATTACCAACTCAACAATTCTAGATACATTTTAGAAACCCAGCGATACATTCAAACCATCATAAATTCTTGGTATATTAAAATTCTAACCTCAAATATACATGAATCCATAATAAACTCACAGTATAACAACTCCCCTTATATTAGATATTCAGCAAATAGTAGTGCGATTACCATTATTATAGATTGCAACTCATATAATATGAGTGCAGTCCCAAAATAAGTGTATTGTCTTTCTATATGATTCTTGAAAACAATGTTGAAATCATTAAATTAACACAACTAAACTAATTGACAATCTAGAAACATGTATTTGGAGAAGTTTCTACAAACCAAACTCGAAATTACAACTAAAATAATCTTCAAAACCGAAATGAAATATAGAATCTCTAGAGATATACACACACATTAAAAACACCACACCAATCTAAAAACTTCACAAAGCAACACTAAAATCCCCAAAAAAATCTGAAATCAAATTATACTTGAAAATGCCTTTAATCATCCACCACAATTGTGATCTCGCTTTGAAATCACCAAGAAGGACAAGATTTTCATCCTCTAGATTTCTGCATCAAGAGAGTTTCCGTCTTCAAGTAGAAAGAAAGAACTCTTGTTCATTCTAGGAAATTGAAAATTGATAAAATGAGCATGTAACTCTCTCCAAAGCTCTTTCCTACCCTTTATGCTCTTTTCTAGAAAATATAATATTATTTTCTTCTCTTTTTCCCACATATGCAATGTCCCCATTTTTGGGTTCTCTTGCATTGCAATTTCTCTGACCCTCTCAATGTGTGTCAACCTTATCAGAGGGGTAATTTGATGTTACCAGTGAGCTTAGATGATCTCAATGACTTAGATGGCACTTTCCGAAGTTATTTCCAACCACTGGTGTTTGCTCCAAGATTCTTGGAGAGAACATCTATTTATAGTAAATCACCCAATCAGATTCAATTCTCATTATTTATCATCTATATCACTCTAGTGTAGTCAATTTTTGATTCGGATGCTTTTCGACAGTGTCCGCAAATTGGATGTATTAATGAGCTATAATTTAATTATTTTTACTAAGGTTGCTAATTTTGTTAAAAAAGTTGGGGCGAGGAGCCTAGCTTGATTGGCTAAAGCATCCTGTTGCAGGCAAGAGGTCACAAGGTCTAGTCTCCCCCCAAACCCGTGGTACAGGAGGGCATGTCACGCCAATGCCATCGGTCACGTGAAAAAAGTTTACCAAGCGCACTGCAGTTTATAGGGGGACGAATACCTGACCGATTCCTGCGTTCTAAGAAAAAAAAAAACTATTAAAAAAGTTTAATGGGCACCTTAGTATGATAGCTCGTTGGAATGAGAATTGAAAGTTTTAAATGTTGGACATTGATAAAGTGTTTTTTGGTGCTGGAACTGTTTTTTTTTAGACTGTAGGAATCAGTCGGGTATTCGTCCCCCTATAAACTGCAGTGCGCCTAGTAAACTTTTTTCACGTGACCGATGGCGCTAGTGCGACACACCCTCCGGCACCACGGGTTTAGGGGGAGACTAGACCTCGTGACCTCTTGCCTGCAACAGGATGCTTTAGCCAATCGAGCTAGGCCCCCCCGCACCTTTGGTACTAGAAATGTTAAAATAATAATATAAAACACTTTTTGAAGTAATAGGGCATTTTTAATTTAAAAAGTGATTTTATATTATTTTTCGAAAAGGCTTTCGAAAATGTTATAAAAGGATTTTTGTGAGCTCATTTGCGTAATTCTAGATATTGTTTATTTCTCTATTGAAGATTTGTGCATGTGGCCAAATTTCTAATTCAAGGGACAAAAACCCCAATGGTTTCCTAACGGAGGAAAATCCAAAAGGTAATGCAATTCCAGCCAAGGATTGACATTAACCCTCAGTGTGCTAAATATTTGGGATTTGGGGACAAAAACCCTTGGATTCTATTGGAGCAATTTCATACAAAAGTTGCCTTTGTGCTAAATGTTTGCAAATAAGGGTTTAGAGCAGAATGATTTATCTATGTGGGTTTTACAGGTTGCTAGGTGTGCTAGAACAAAGTTATTTAATTTACAAGAAAATAATAAATTTTTCATTTTGATAGATAAAAGGGCTGAGAAATACCAAGAGATGATTACAATGTGCCCCAAGGAAGAAAATAATTTAAAATCCAAATATTTTATTTATAATCCTGGCCTGCCGTACCAACCAAGGCCCTACCATTGTTAGCTTTCATTGAGGGGTGAAATGTGTGTTTGAAGTGCTAAAAAGCCTTAAAGTTAAGTCTTATGCAGCTGTCAAGGGAGTCAAAACGGGTCAATAAAGTCAACAAAAAAAGAATCGAAGCACTTTATGGTTGCCTTACCTCACTCAAAGGATCCATGTACTATGGAGGGGTCGATGTGAGTATTTTGAAAGGCCTTTGGCCAACTGTAATGTCCCCTTCTCAAACCCGATCATTCATGTGACCGTTGGCCTTTTTCTGGAAACCCGAAGGCTAGTCGGAAGGTAAAATTAGGGTTTCCTATTTTTGAGGAGGTCAATGCTCAGAGATGGAGGATTCAATGGCGGATTCTTTCTGGGTTTTCAGAGAGCTTCGCAGTGGTATGATCATCTCGGCATTCAGAGCACTTTTTGAAATTTACTATTTTTAGTAAATTCTATTTTTGGCAGCTTTCCAGTTGAGTTCAGCTCGGTTGACTTCCTGTTTCAGTTGGGTCAGATGTCTTGCTTAGTTTTGGCTTCAGGGCACATTCAGAAGGATAAGTTAAGTCATTTAATTAAAAAGGTCACGTTTAAATGTTATATTTTAACGTTGACCCCTTGGCTTAGACTTAATGACTTAATGTTGTTTTTAAAAAGTGGGTCTTTGAGGGTGGCGCCCTCATTAAGAGATGATTTTAATTATTTCCTAAGTCAAAGCAAGGTTATGAGGGGCGCATGTTTCAAAGTTTGATATTTAATTAAAATGTCAAATCTTAAGCCTTGAAGAGAAAGTACGCCTTCTTGAGGAGATTAGGGGTTTTGACCTAAAAGCAGATTTTAGGGTTTTGAGAAGTCAACTGGAGAATTATAAAGAGGAGTCTTGGGACATTATTGAGGATCTTTTGTCGACTATACTGTTATGCTGCCGGATTGGCTCTGGGACTGCTTCGAGGAATGAAGGCCTCCTAGCTTGGGCATCTCTTCTCGTTTGTAAGACAACGACTAGTGATGATTCTTAGTTCAGTTTGTGAGTACTTTGGAGTTTGTGCATTGTAATCCGTATTTATCATCTTAGGTTCAGTTTTGGCATATTGGAGATTTCTGGTTGTAGCATTTTAGCTTAGCAGATTTGATGTTTTACTTATAAATCCAAAAAGACAAAAAAAATCCATTGTGGGTATTGTTCCATTCCATCCTTCTAGGCTAGGCGCCAATGTATGCAAGTTTATAGATTTTTTGAAGCAAATCTGAATTTTTAATAAAGAAATCGCCCTTCCTGGTTGAGCCCTACTTTTCAGTTCTCTTGAAATTCGTGCATTAAATAATCCTTGCATTTTAGGTCTGTTCTTTGGTTTGGGTTTGAGCGCCTCCATCATATGTATGTTTTGCATTCAGTCTCAGGTTGTTTGAATAAGTATTAAGGGAGTTCCGAGCAATTCAAGAGTTCTATATGTTGCTGGTTATTCACTGTAAGGTGCAGGTCTGATATACAGTGGGAAGAAATCTGCAACTTCTTCATCGGATGGTGGTGAGAATTCTTCAAGCGTTGTGGAGACTTCATTAAGGATTTGCCAAGCTTGGACAAGGTTGGATCTGTCAAATACTATCTCCATTTAAGTTTCATTTCTCAGCAAAGGGATTACTAATATTGTTACAAACTACACATACGCTGATTTATAATTGATAGCAAGTTGTCATCTTTCAAATTGTATGCTGGCAGTAGTACTGGCAGCCATTTAAGTTCTTGCTTATCAGATTGTAATGTTCTTTTCTCTTTCAACATTTGATATTGTATGTAATCCATCTCCGCCCTATGGTCGCTGCTTACCCACTCTGGGTCAGCAAGCACATTCTGGGTGTTGAGTGTTTCAACTTTCAGTAGTTCCTTTCAAGCATTGCTTTTGTATTCACTCCGTCATATGGTCGCCCCTCACTCCGCATTGGATTGGGTAGCACATACTTGACGTTGAGTTCTTTCCTGCATTTAGAATAGGAAGATCCTCTAACCAATGCTCGCCATCATCGGCGCCATTCTGGTTAGAGTTGCTTTCTTGCACGTTTTGGTTTTCTCCTCTAACCTTAACGGGTGCACTGCTTGTAATTTGTAAATTGAAAAACGAAAAAATTTGGCTCGGATTATTTCACCAACTCAGCTTTGTGAGGGCCCACCAAAACCTGCAGCAGCTATCTTATAAGGTATTGCAGCCTATCCTTTGTTGTTATGAATCACTTTGGCTGCTGTACATGTAGAAAGGAGGTGCCGCACTGCATAGAGGTGGAACCAAAGTGAAATTTTATTAGTGTTTGGCCTTTTTACAGTCCAGGTCAGCATTTAATAATCTGATATTGAATTTTCTGTTGGTAATACTCTTGATGTGGTAATTTCTGTCAATATAATTTTGTAACAGCAAGCATAAGAATTTATAATTTATATAATTTCTTATGGACATTTTCCGCCATGAATTTTCTTTTATGAATATTATTATGAACATGGGAAGATGATAATTATGATGTTAATTCATAAACACTTCAAAACAAGTCACAAACAAAATCAAACCAACCTGTTGCAAACTGTTTGACGAAATGCGTAAGTACTGAAACTCATAAAAATTTTGAGTTTGGTAAGGGATATCTGGGTAGGGTATTACAAAATATTATCGCTTTTTGGACCCAAGCCTAATGTCAATCTATAATACCAACTTTTGACCCTCTTATAATAACACTTTGAGGTACTTTTTAATTTAACAATAAAATATAAGTTGCCTTTTATAAAATAAAAATTACTTTTAAGGCAACTTAAATTAAATTATTGAATTATTTCCTTACCTAAAAAAAGGGGAAATAATAGGTTGATACCCTTGTTATGGGGGATGAAGGCAGTCCCATCTTCTTATGAGGATGTATATAACCACGAGAGATATTGAAAGTGAGGTAAAGACACCCTTTGCTCAAAAAGGAGCGAAAATCAATGAGACACTGCTCATCCTTGAGGTCTACCATGACCAAGGTTCCTTTGCACCCCAACTCTCATTCTAATGGTTGTGGCTCTATATCTTCTAAACATTAGGTGCTTCAAACACCTCTCTATCATGATAAACATCTTGGAAGCAACCTTACATTACTAGTTTATTTTTTACAACAAACAGTTCTTCGGCTTTTGGTACCAGGAGAGTTTCTACGTGAAATTAGCTCTCTCCTATGATTGTCCTACTCAACTTGCTTAGCTTTGGAGCTCTCTCAATGAGCACTCTTAGACTTTACATTGGTACTCCTACAGCAGTCAGTGATAATATTGTTGGATCCTTCAATGTGTCCCAAAATACCCATGCGTAAGGATTTTGGTTCCCCTCCTAATGTTTCAACTCCCTTATCCCTGTTATTGCATTTCAGCTGTCTTAACCACTCCCTTGCTTTTGATAGCTATCTAGTACATCTACAATTCAACAGTTCAACTAACAGTTTATTAGTTAGTAGGGAAGACTAAAATGTTTCATTTCATGGCATGCAACCTGATATTTGATAATGTTAAAAATCATAATTTGATCATATTTATTTTGAATACACTAAGTTAAGAGCCAAAAAATTAAGAGTCTTCAGCCTTCATCTTGCAGTGGAGAACTCAAGAGACATGAAGTCAACATGACACACACACATGTATTTTCACTGTTTTCTGTGCTTCCCTCTGCATCCCATGAAAGAGTACACACCTCATCTTGTGTAAGCACATCATGATCTCCAGAACGTGGTGAGGTGACAACCAAGTTGTCTTGCCAGTTGCTTGCACGACCCTGCACCTTGAGTTGCCAATCTGCTCCAACCAATGCCAGGTCTAAAGTTGGATCCAATCCCTGATCAGGTTCAAACTTTGCTCTATTGGGGTGATCTCTCTTGACTCTCACCTGAAGACAAAAGAAAATTGATGAACCTTTTTTTTATAAGATAATTTACATGTTTGTTAATTTCATAGGCCCATAAACAGAGACTCACTTGAGTAGCAAGTAGAGTTACATCTCCATCTTCAAATGTAATTGTTCCCTGGGGTTTGATCAGTTTTGGATCAGCCAATCCATTAAGCTCAAGTTCACCACTTACTGCAAAGTTCAGTATCAAAGGATAAACAATACGCAGCTCTGGTCCAAGGTGAAGTTTGAGCCCTCTCAAGTGGATAGCCACCTGGGGCTTACTTTGGCTTTGTTCCTTTCCCCTGCTACCTTTTTCTTTTGTATCTGTGAACAGCTAAGAGTCAAATTCCACTTCCAAAATCAATGTCAAAATGGATTCTATCTTGAGCCAAAAAAGGAAAGTAAATATAATGTTTTTCTAAATCTATCAATAGTGATCCAGTTTAAGATAATAATAGATGAGTTAGCAGACAAGAAAAATGTAGAAAAACAATTATAGAAGAAAAAATTAGCGATGAAAATCATCAAGGTTATAATGTGAGTAAACAATTTAACTGTAATCACCTTTAATGAGTTTTCACAATAAATGGCATCTTAAATAATCACCAAGCAATCCACAAGAGGAGTCCAAAAATATAATACTAATTTCTTCTTTATGGTTATCAACAGAGAATCATGCAAAAGCATACCATTTAGTTATGGGCTTCAATGCATTTGCACAAAAGAAAATATGATACATCCCCCTGACCATTTTCTATCTTAGTGTAAGGTCTTCAGAAAAATTGAAACAATTCAATTTTTTCAATTTGGTATGTAGATATAATCGAATTGGTTAACTAAATGTGAGAAAAGAGTCTGAATAATGAACACCTGCAGACATTGGGACTCTATTTTGAAATTGCATACAAGTATAGATGAATAAGGTTGTGGCTGCATTAATTTATGTATCGTCACCAAGAGATGTGGGTGCAGGTATGGGGACAAGGTTATTGTCCTTGAACTGAATTTTCAGGGCAACTACTACAAATAGAAGAGCAGCGCAGACTAAATACACAAAGTCGGGGAATGCCAACCACAAGAGAACACCATATCTGCTTAAATATCAAAAGTGAAAGTGGTATTAAATTAATTATTTTCTGACTTAACATGTGGCTTCTATAGAAAATTTACATGAATTTTTTTTGCACATGGGAAATTGATACGTTGACATTGGGGCATTCCAAACTGAGAAGGAAACTCATCCACCACAAAAGAATGTCATATGACGATCTCTTGCAATGCACATTTGAGGAAAAGATAGAAAGACTTGCCCCCTCACCTTTTTCCATATTTGGAAATCCTGGTGTTCAAACTTAAAACAGATCATAGAATGGCCATGCAAATTAAACTAAAAAGAGAAGCAATAAATAAGGATGCACTTCATGCTAATAATAAAGCAGTATACTCAATAATTAAAAAAATAGTGAAGCACCCTTCAGTTATAGTACTGAAATGTCCCACCCCAAATGGAACAATCCTATTGCAATTTTTGCTCAGTTTTTTTCTGATTTGTCTCAGTTTTGCATATTGGACATTTCATCGAACAGTTTGCAAGCAAACTCACAATGATTTGATTCGGAATCATTTTCAGAATTTGATATATTCAATGTATATAATATGTAAAGATTTGCATTTACAATTAATCAATACAATTATCTGAGCAAGCCAAATCTGATACACTCAAATCAAGCTCATCCAATGTTTCTCCAAATGAGTCATAACCCCTGAATACTGATTTTTCTGATTATTAGTAACAGCAGCAAAACATTTCAAACCTTCACATATTCATATTGAACAATACATAGGACTGATTTTCAAGGGTACCCTGCTCAGAATTTCATATCAGACTTGTACGACCTTAGCACAGTCAACTAAATGCAGTTTATGTCAGCTGATATCTTGAACTAGCAGCAGTTGTGCATGCATTGCAAATGTGGCAACATTATTTGCTAGGGAAACCTTTTGAGTAAAGGTCAGACCATCAAGGTCTTAAGTATTTGTTCACTCAACCACATCTTAATGCTTGTCCGAGAAGATGGTTAGAGTTGATTTTTTATTATGATTTTGAGATCAATTATATTAAGGGCAAGGAAAACTGAGTACCAGATGCTCTAACTTGATGCAAAAGACCATGGGAGATGAGTACTATGAGCAAGTTAAGAAAGCTCTCACGGACAATCCTCAAGGTTGGAGGTATGATGGGTTCTATTTTGAACTAGATGGGTTGTTAAGGTTCAGAGGAAGAATGTACTGTCCGAACTTCAAGGACTTAAAGAATATCGTATGGAAAGAAGTTCATTCTGCATCATATTCAGGACATCCTAGAGTGACAAAACTTCTAGCAGATGTGAAACCACTATATTTTTGGAAAGGAATGAAGAGGGGCGTTGCAAGTGTAGGGCCTCTCTAATGTCTGATTAACTTGGTGCTACTAGGTGGACACACAACTCAGAGGATGGACTCCTAACTGAACAGTTCATCCTTCACACAAGAGGCTTCATTTAATTATCAACCAGGGACTCGTAAGCTTTTCACAGTGTTGGCACTATATATGCATCCATGGATTCTAAACACGCCCTATATCAATGGAGTATAGGTGATTACACATGTACAAAAAATTGTAAAAGTTGGAAAAGGAAATAAAATACTAATTTGCAAAACAGGGGAAATAAACACAAGTTGCTACTTTATGCGATGGATACTTAAGACTCAAGACTGTAACTGTTAACTTCTAAAACTGAACTATAACTAATGACTTTCAAAGTATGAACAAACACTAACCTACAAAATTCAATTCAACTACAGAATCGCAGTCATGGACTCCACATGCATGTAGCTGGAATCTATCTTAACTAAATTCAACAATGCATGAATTAATCTAATAACAAGAAATAGAGTGGATAGCAATACCTCAAGTGGCCCTTGCTTGAGTTGCTACTTCCAACAAATGTCAACACTTACTACTTAATCAGCAAATCATGATATTGAACTAACTCCTTCATTGCATGAAAACTCTGAACTTTTACAATCTGACAAGAATCTACTAAAGATTTCTCATTCAACAATACATATCTACTGTTCAACTGATAATAGAAAAAACAACTACTAGCAATGATCAACTATCAACTAGTAACTTAGCAAAACTAACAAGATAACTAGATTTACTTCTCACAACAGATCCCAATATATGGGGACTACAAGGAGTCTTATTCATTCTAGAACTAAAAACATAACCATAATGTATCCGTCCACTCTCACTCAAAGATAGGGAGAGGACTTAGTCTTGAAACAAAAACCATAATTGAAAAGAAAAAGAAGAGAAACTAAATTGGAACTCTACCCTAACAGTTAACCGCCATGATAGAGTTATGTTTCCTAGGGAATGTCACATCACGGGCTACTCCTACTCAAAACAAACTTCTTCTTTTAGTCATCTTATTTGGTGGATAAGAATGTGCTTATGGTGACTCACGATTGACCATTCAATCGTCACCTTCGTTCTACTCTAGAATTGTCATACTTCAACCATTTTGACTTCTCCCCTGCAATTGTCTCTAGTTCTGATGCTACAGGCTAGAAATCTAGTTGCCCAAGTTACAGTCCTTCTAGCTGCAAGACGTTAGTTTCATCCCTAAGGCATACACATTATTAGCAATCATAATATAAGCATAGAAATACACTAAATCTCATAAACACTCATGCATTCACACATACAAATGTCAACATATCATATTTGCATTTCCACATACTTAAATTTGTCAAAGTGCATGAAAGGTATATAAAAGATGTATGATGTCTTAGGAATGTCTATGAAACTTGGTAGATGAAATGATAATAACATAAACTAATGAAGGAAAACTAGCCAATAATTAAGCCCATCAACAAGATTTGTAGCTGGATGTCTAGAATGCCAAAGGGTGAAAGTAGAACATCATCACCCGATAGGACTTTTTAATCCGCATGAGATTCCAGAGTGGAAGTGGCAGATCATCACTATGGATTTTGTACAAAGTCTTCCTATGTCTAGAAATAGGCATAATGCTATTCTGTTAGTGATGGATAAACTCACTAAGGTAGTTCATTTGATACCTAGGAATTTGACAGCACGTAATTTTGTTCAGGAAGTGTTTAGGTTGCATGGAGTTCCTGACAAGATCTTAGATATAGATGTGTGCATGACATCAAAGTTTTCGCAACCTTATTCTCCTCACTTGGAACTCATATAAGCTCAGCTTATCATCCTAAGACAAATGGTCAGACAGAAAGGGTAAACCAAGTTCAGAAGGATTTGTCGAGGATGTATTGCATGGATCAGCAATACAAGTGGGAGGATTATTTGCCGCTTGTACAATTTTCTTATAATAATTCCTATCATTATGCGTTAAAGATGCATCCATTTGAAGCATTATATGGAAGAAAGTGCCGAAATCCTATAAGTTGGGATAAGCTAGAAGATAGGATTAGGCTTGGTCCGAAAATGTTATTAGAAATGGAAGAGCAAATCAAGTTGATCAAGAAGAGATTAGCAGAGACGAATGATAGGCAGAAAAGCTATTATGATGCTAAACGTATACCAAGACATTTCTCAGTAGGAGAAAAAGTGCTTTTAAGAGTCAAACCCTAGAAAAGTTCCATAGAGTTTGGCAAGTTATCCAAACTAGCTCCTAGATATATGGTCACTTTGAAGTTCTCAAAGTTATCAACTCGGTTTCCTATAGAATTGTTCTACCACCAGCTCTTGCTCGAATGCACAATGTGTTTCATGTGTCTTATCTTAAAAAGTATATAGTAGATGTTAATCACATACTTGATTGGAATGCACTACGAGTACAGGACCTAGAGGTGGTAACAATCGAGCCTCTCAAAGTGCTCAAAACACGCAAGCTCCACTTGTGTAACAAAGATGTCACTCAATGCAAGGTCTAGTAGGACCAAAATGCAGAAGGCAGTGCTACATGGGAGGACTATAATGAAATTAGTCAAAAATTTCCTCATTTATATCATGTTTCTTAAAACTGTCAAAGAAAAACTTGTTATGTTTATATTATGATACACAAAATCATCAAGGACGATGATCCTTACGGAGGGAGAAATGTTACACCCCGTTTTTGTTTTACCAATTTACTTTTAACTGTTACATTAAAATGCATTCTGATACTTGATGATGACATGATGTGACAAAAAAATTGACACAGTCGAATCCAAAAGCTTAAATCTTCGACATTATGTTAGTTAACATTATGATACGGGGTTTAACAATAAACTCCATGATTAAGCACATTTGCACCAGAGTAATTACAGAATGCGTGAACTCTTGGGTCAATGCTTCCACCCTCATGCATCACCTAGATCTAGTGCGAGATTGGTTCTACTTCTTACAAACCACTACTGATAAAACATGCATCATCAAGATTGACTCAATATTAATGCACTTGATTCCATACAAATAATATAACATTTATAAATTAACATGTTTTCAAAGGATAAATAATAGCCAAATCTGCACATGTTGATGGCTGGCATGCAGAAGAATATCCTTACAAATCACAAATTGCTCAAATTGGTGTTGATTTCACTTGTCAAATAAAAATAATGTATGGAAAAAATAATTGCAATTAAAAACGTTATTTTAAATCATACCTGGTTCCCTCACAGGTGCATCTGCAGTTAAGGGAGAAGATTGTGTAGTATAAAAGCCAACAATATTTCTGGCAGCTTTCATCTGGCTACGAGTGCTTGTTGACAGACTCTTATGGTTTGAAGCCAAACGAGTAATAGCAGCCCCTGTGCGCTTTTCTTGTGGCAAGTATGCTTCTCCACGACTAAATTTAATCATCCCAGAAACATCTGGCTCCAATATTGAACCTGTAACCTCTACTTGGCTATCCACCTGTCCACTGTGATCAATAAAATAAAAGAATTACTTTTGTTTTTTCACACACTCTAGAGACACTTGAGCAGCACCCAAGACACTAAGAAAAAAAAAGGTTAATAAGGATGAAATAAAAAATCTCTTCCTAAGGTATTAAATTTTTAGCAGTAACATCTAGATATAGAGAAATAAAAGAGGGCCCAGTTATGGATAAAAACATATTTGTGTTTTCATTAATAAACAAAAGGATTAATACAAACATGGCAATGAAGAGGCAGGGTGCCACACCTGAATAAATTTTTGGCTCTTACTTCAAGATTCTCTGTCTTCATTTCAATCTTATCTCCAGAATAAGTTTTACTTCTTCTCAATGGCAGACTCCCATTGAGTAACAAACGCCCCTTTCTTCCAACTCGTCCTTCCAAGCCATTAATGCATAACTGATTGCTCTTAACATGAAATGTGCCTCCAAAATTTGAAAGTGGTATTGGAAGCACTGGTGAAGAGACAGATGCCCTATGAAATGTTGCAGCTCCATCAAAAATTGGATGATCCACAGTTCCCCGTACCTGCTTCAGCCAGTCACTGCATGTCAGTTTAACATCCATGTAGTCTGAAACATTTTCCAAGATATCAATTAGCATCAACAATACTTTGATCACAAATATGTTGGATAAGAAGCAGTGGTGCATTTTGCATATGCAATAGCAGCAAAGGCATAACCTTTAAACTCTTTGATTATATATATCTGCACATATTTGAAATAATAAGGGTATCAATCAATTGTGCTGCACCCCTATGAAACTTTCTATGTCAAAGTCTCTATCAAATGTTTTGTTGAATCCGTCTGTCAATGTGTTGCATATAAAAGCTGTGTTTTGCGGTTATACCTGGTTGTGTCATTTGTTCCATCCAGAGCAAGGTTTATCGTTTATCATAGGAAAACAGGAGGAATAGGAGTAAATTTCTCTTTACAGGGTAATGAATCACATCTTCTTCTAGATATTCAAGGCCAGAAAAAGACTATTCATCAAACAATAATAACTCTCTTACAACAGATGTCTCTTTAAAAAATTTACACTTATATCAAGTTATTTTCTCCTTTGATGACAATTAGCAACATCACAAAATTAAAACTACTTTCGTCCTGTAGGGCTTGCAGTCTCATTGATGTTGACACCATATTACTGTTTCATTTTCCTTTGTTTCACCTTGCCTATTTCTCTCTTTCAGGAAGCATCAGAAGTAAAAATACAACAATCAAATAGGCAGTATTTATTTGCAAATGAAAACTTTAAAATATAAACAGAGCTGTGAAATAAGAAACAATCTCTATAAATGATGGAATATAACACAAGTCCTAGTTTGAACAAAGAAAGACACACCTGTAAAGTAATATCAGCACTTCCCTGAAGCCAATGGGCATAAGGAGACAGAGCGGTAATTAACATCATGCCACCATCTTTCACAGTTGCATCTACCTTAACTGCACCTGTTTCTCTTAGATTCCAATCCAAACCTTTTAAATTTTCAGTCAGCTGAACTTCCCAGCCTTCTTCTCCTCTCTCTCTGCCAAATCTATTATCAACATCAATTCTATCAGTAATTTTTCCTTTATCTTGCATCCATCGCACAACCCACATTGGCCTGACAGATTCTCTTTCAATATCCTCTTCCACTAGTGTGTCGGTTCCCAAAGGAGCCATAGGAAGGCTTCCTATAACATGTACATGACCAGTATGGATTACTGGTTCAAAGTTTGCATCAAATACAAAGCGGTTTGTTGATGTGATAGAAGTAACCACCTCAGCACGTCTTAAGTCAACACCTCCAATAGCTCCATCTAAAAGTCTTACTTGTACATCACATTGTGGTTTGCCTGGGCTTCCTCTTAAATCTCCTTCCATATGTAAAATCCCTCTTATAGGTGTCAAAGGTGTCCATGAAGAAGGCATAGGATTCATGCTTGAAGATTTGAAAACCTGCAATAGTGTTGGCACTAAACCAACAGGAAAATTTAAAACGGCAAAATGAAGATTAGGCCTTGGTCCCAATATGGTTCCATCTGCATGAAGAGTTGCTTTATCCCTTTGTATGAAGATTTTATCTAGGCGAAAACCATCATTATTACTGTAACTTCCAACTGCAACAACCCTCTGTGTCTTATAAGTTCCCCATTCCCATTCTTCTCCATGGAAATCGAAATCTGCCTGTCCATGTCCACACATTATACATCAACATCAAAGACAATCAGGATGCAAAGATACATACTGATAAGTAATGTTCATTAAGTGTATCATATCCAGCTACCCTCAAAAATTCAAAATGAACACATTCAAAATATTAGATATATATTCTAAGCCCACTCACTATCATAACATATTATCTATAAATACAAAAAGGATAAAAAATGATAAAAAGGAATTAAACAATGCAATTCTGAACAAATAATTCATGATGTGGCTCCAGAAACAACTGCAAGAGAGGGAAGGTCACGTATTGCAGCTATGGAAATAACTACAAGTAACTGGCAAGTTTATTAATGTTCTTAAACAATATCTCCAATTGCATGAGGTGTGCATTGCCAAGATGAGCACTTCCGAACCCTCCTATAAAAGGAATTCAAAATATTCAAGAGGTAGCTTCTGAGATAGAAATTATACAATTTGAGATTCCAATCCAACAAGAAATCAATGCAATTGCCATCTTCCCACCATTCCTGAATTCTTGCACTTAAAGTTAGGATGATGGAGCTACATATTTTTGAATTTGAATGATAAGTGTCAAGAACTTGCTGTGGCTGAATATCATGCTGAATTGGCCAATGATTCAGAACTGTGGACTTGAAAAATAGAAGCCAATATCTGACACCAATGATTGACACAAGATTCTGAGATAATAATCTATCAATCTTATCTTTCCTTAGCTTGCACCAACTAAACTGACCATGAGAGATTCCATGTCTATAAGCATATGCAGATCAATAAATCCTTGGAGGTTGACAGCCAATCTGGAGTTAAACAAATAATAGCTCTCTCATAAATTACAAGAAGAAAGCATAGTAACTATTGATCTCTCTGTTTTGATATGTTGCAAAACAGAGTCCATCTTTTAGGGAAATGTAGAATAAACTAGGTACATAAACTATGCATAAGTATTAATCACATGGTGAATATAGAATAAGAATATAGCTGGTATTGACATAGTGTGATGGATAAATTGTGGTGTTGTGGTTCTTGACACCAAGGTTCAAACCCCACTGGGGTGTTATTGTTGAGATTTAATGCTGGGGATGAGGTCCCCCATTTGTGACCCCTTCAATTCATAGCTCTAGGTCAAAAGCATTTATCCCTCTCCAATAAAAAGTATAGAATAAGATTACAATAAACCTGGGGGAACATGAACAAATAGGACGATAGTTTATTTACATACAGATCAAGGGGTGTGTTGAATAGGACATGTTCTATGAAGGTGAGAATTTGTCTATTAGAATAGCAGTAATTAATAACTAATCAAGATTAATTAGCTATACAACGTGCCTTCCCAGATTGGAAAGGCTTTAACCTTGAAGCACAAGTCAAATATAATAACCAAATGACTTCAATAAATTTAAAGAACAATGATGCATGGAATCAGGAATATGAATAATCCATCTAATCAATCTTTACTGGAATTCAATATTAGTGCAAACCAACAATCAAATTATAATTATGGATGAGCCCCCAAAACATATCTAACTGAACATCCTTTAGTGATACTTGAATATGTTTTTGTATCTAGAGAACCCACTTAACCAACGGATTTCCATCTATTTCATATAAATATAGCCCTAAAGTGACTTTTGTCATATATTAAAATTATTGTAGATAAATTGATTGTTTTTAACTAAGTTACCGGTTCGTTTTTGGGTTCGGGTACAGGTACAAGATTTGGTACGTGGATTCGGTCAAAAAAAATTTTGGGGTTTGGGTACGTTTTGGGTAAACATATAAAATCAGAAATATATACATATTTGCAGTAGAAATTAAGTTCAAAATACACCACCATATTAATAGTCAAATAACATAGCAAAAATACACCACCACTTTCATAGTCAATTTAATAATACAATACAAGGGCCTTCATACTCCCAATCTGATGGAAAGCTAGTACATTTTTACTCAATCCTCATGCTATGGTTCAATGTTGTGAATCAGTAGAAACGAGAAATAGCAAGGCAACCTGTTTCTCATGAAGACCAAACACAATGCCATCTCAATAACCTAAACCATCACTTACAACAGAGATCTAGTTTCTATGGTGCTTAGAACATTCTATATTACTAGTACCACCATCAGAACATCTTTCCGAAGAGAAGTGCAAGGATACTGGCATTGTTCACGCCTTACTTCCACTGAGAACATCAGAATCTGCACTCAAAAGTTTAGGGAAGTCAAATGGACTATGGTCACATGTCCTCCCAAACAGTGATATCTTCCAAGTGCCAGTTATAAATTCTAACAAAGCAATGAATTGTTAGAATACTACATTTTTATATTCTCTTGTTGATTAATGCTCAATGTTAGTTTAGCTTTACGTTGTTACTGTTTCTACAGTAACCAGTAGGTAGATAATTAATATCTACAGTATTTTATGAACATCTTTATATTGTAACCTTTTTCTAGTTAATCTAAGAAAGCTTTTACCACTTTCATGGTATCAAAGACGTAAGGAGAAAACCCTAAAAATTCGTGGGCCTGTCTGCAGCCGTAATTTGAAGTTTTTTGCCTCTAGGGTTTCTAGGCTCCTGGAAAAATTGTGGGTCTAAAGGCGAGAATTTTCGCGTTCTTGGTCTAGGTGTCATTTTCCTTCTAGCCCGCATCACATCATTTTTTCATGGGATTATGAGATGATCAGAATTTTCTAAAAAGTGCTGGATTCACTGATTCATGGGTTTCTTGGTCGCTGATTTTTTCTGCTAAACCCGCGTGCTTTGTTCGTCATTTTATTGGCATGTGATTAAAACGTGTTTCTGGACTTTTGGCGCAGATTCTTCATTCGGGTCGCATTCTTCTATTTTTTGTGGCAGCTTGAGGCGCAATTTTCAGCACCTGAAGGTTGCTTAAAACACATTAGGGCTGCGATTTGCTTTTTTCTAGCGACAGAAGTTTTATCGAATCTTCTTGCCTATGTTCTTCAGTTACAATCTGCACTCATTTAGAGTTTTCCAAACACCTTAAACGCGTTCGTGGTATGCGATTTCTGCTATCCAAACACATTTTTCATCTTCTAGAAGCCGCGATTTGTTCAAATATTGGCCATCTTTCTCTGGTGCCGAGATTTTTGAAGGATTGAGGCCGCGATTATCCTCGCATCTGGTGACATTTTTTAGAAAAAATTTCACCATTTGTGGCTAACTCGAGTTCTTCATTTATTTTTTGCAACTTCTTCAAGCATTCATGGCGGCTAGGGTTTCCAACACAGTCATCTAGGGTTTTGACCCATTTTTTGAAGGTGGAAAATTTTCCTGGTCGCATATTCTTGGTGGGTTTTTCGAGATCTCAACTAAGTTGCCGTTCGTTTTTTCTAGGTATCTCATTTTTCGTGCCTCAAAATTTGTGCCATCAAAATTTTCTAGGTATTCTTCAATCCTTCTGGGTTTTTATTTATCTTTTTGGGTTTTTAGTCAAACCTCAAAATCCGTGCTAAGGTTTCTGTATTTCTATTTTTTGTGCATTATTTTATCGTCACCAATTTGACTGCGAGGTACGTGATGGCATCTCTCACAAACATAATGCTCGAAAGCAGCCAAAAGTTCAACCGGAAGAATTACAACACCTGGAAGCAGCATATGCTGACAATCTTTAAGTATCGGTGTCTTAATGCAATTGTTCTAAGTACATCACCTCGACCTTATGTTGTTGGAAAAGACCAGGACAAATGGGATGAATACAACCGAGAAGCCATCATGCTCATCAAACTCTCTGTCACAAATGAGTAGATACCTCAAGTATCATCTGGAAAAACTGCTACGGAAATTTGGGATCATTTGAAGGCTCTTCATGAAACCTCCGACAAGAGCAGAGCGTTCTTTCTCAAGAACATGCTTTTTTCCATCATGATGGATGAGAAAATGTCCTTACAGGAACATCTGACGAAGATTAAAGACATTCGTGATCAGCTGGAATCGATTGGTCGAAAAATGGAGGAAGAAGATATGGTGGTCATTACTCTGATGAGTCTCCCACGTTCGTATGAGCATTTCATTGAGACGTTGAATATCACCTCCACCAATGTTGATCTCAAATTTGAAGATCTTTGCAACAAGCTTTTGCAGCAGGATCGTTGGAGACAGCAGTTTGGAAGCAGTAAAAATTCATCCTCCATAGAACAAGCGTTCTCTACCAAATCTTCTGCTAAGAACAACGGGAAGGCTCAATCTTCTCAGCCGAAAAGCTCTGGTTCTTCTTAGAATAGCAAGAAGAAGAAGAATGTTCAGTGCAATTATTGCCATAAATACGGTCACATCAAGGCTAATTGTCACACTCGGTTGGCTTCTGAACAAAAGAAGCAGAGAAGGTCTCAACAAAAGGCACATGTCACCGAGCACACTGGGCAGAAAGAGTCTGCATTCTATGCGTTTATGGCCAAGAGAACTGCAGATCTAGTACATTCTTCTACCTGGTATATCGATTCAGGAGCATCGCGGCATTTTACTCATCGTCGAAATTGGTTCACAAAATTTGAACCATTCTCTGATTCTATCATTTTTGGAGGAGGCGAAGAGTTCACAGTTGCTGGTAAGGGCACTGTTCAGATTCACTCAGGAGGAAGAAATTTACTCTTTCTCAATGTCTACTATGTTCCAAGCATGAAACATAACCTTCTCTCAGTCAGTCAAATCATGCAGTATTCTCCCCAATTGGATGTTGTTTTCAGTTCATCCACCTACAGCAACATTGATAGGGAGACTCCTAAAACCATTGCTATGGGACTTGAGAATCACGGTCTGTACAGACTTGTTGATTCTGGTCATTCTCAAGAGCATGCTTTGGCTGTGAGGAGTACTTCCATCAGCAAACTTTGGCACCAGCATTATGGGCACTTGAATGTGCACTACCTCTCTCAATTGTCTCGGAAAGGTTTGGTTACTGGTCTACTTGAGATCCAAACTCAAAACCATGGAGTTTGTGTAGCCTGTCAAGCTAGCAAGTAGCATCGGAGACCGTTCTTGGATGGTGATTCTTGGCGAGCCTCCAAGGTACTGCAACTAGTTCACACTAATGTATGTGGACCAATGAACACTCCATTTGTTCCTGATGAGGACGTTCGTCTTCCTCTTGGTTCCCCTGATGGGAGGGCTTCAGAGCATTCTGACTCTAAAGATGAGGACTCTACTGATCATGATATAGCACCACCTGATTTTCCTCAGGACTCACATCTAGATGACTTTGTTCCAGACATCCCAGGCAATGTTTCTCCTATTCCAGATGTTGGCACATCTACTCGTCGGCCTAAGTGGTGGGCCAAGACTATCAGTGATCTTCATGATGATGAACTCATTGAGGGCAGATCAATTTGTAGAAAGAGCAAGCAGCCCAACACAGTCAATTTTGCTCTTATGGCCAACATCCACAACATCTATGAGCCTCATACCTACTCAAAGGCTAAACGAATTCCGGAGTGGGAAAAGGCTATGCAGACAGAATATCATAATTTTCTGAAGAATCACACTTGGGTTCTTTCTGATCTTCCTCCTGGGAAGAAACCTATCAGCTGCAAATGGGTTTATAAAGTCAAGCATCATGCCGATGGTACTCTCAATAAATACAAGGCCAGATTAGTCGCTCGGGGATTCACACAACAGGAGGGCATTGACTACGAGGAGACTCTTGCTCCTACTGCCAAGATGAGTACAATTCGTCTTTTTCTCGCTATTGCAGCCCAATTTGGATGGACAGTTCATCAGATGGATGGCAAGAGTGCCTTCCTCAATGGTGATTTGCAGGAAGAAGTCTACATGACGCAGCCTCCTGGTTTCAAGGTTGTCGGCAAAGAACATCAGGTATGTAGACTCGTGAAAGCACTCTATGGACTGAAACAGGCTCCTCGTGCATGGTATATCAAGATTGATCAGTACTTGGTTGATCATGGTTTTCAGCACAACCCTTCAACACTAATCTATATGTCAAACACTCTGGTGATGATATCCTCTTTCTTGTTGTCTATGTTGATGACTTGATCATTATTGGTAGTTCAGCACATTTGATTGCCGCAATCAAACAAGATTTGTATCAGGCTTCTGACATGACAGATTTGGGGCTTCTGCATTACTATTTGGCTATTGAGGTTTGGCAGACAACTGATAGTATTTTTATCTCTCAGTCTAAGTATGTTCGAAGTCTGCTTCACAAATTTCGGATGCAGGACTACAAACCTGCCTCCACGCCTATGGAGACGGGGTTGAAGTTGTCAGCGAACTCTAATTCACCTTCGGTCGATGAAATGACATCCAGGCAACTAGTGGGCAGTCTTATCTACCTCACTACCAATAGACCTGACATCAGTTTTGCAGTGAGCTACATTTCTCGCTTCATGACAGCTCCAAAAGTTGATCATTGCATTGGAGCGAAGCGAGTGCTAACATATGTTATGGGAACTTCAAATTATGGCATTCTCTATGACAGAAAATCTACTTCTGGGTATTGTTGATGCGTGTTTTATGACACAACAAACATTCTAGAATAAAGAGTCCAAAGACGCTCTATCCCCTCTTGAAAAACTAACTCGTATGCTAAGATTGCAAGTAAGATCATACGGTAATTCCAATGTTTAAGATGAGTGCGGATAAGCTCTGTGGTTTGATGTGATTATGCTGGTAACACAAAGGGACTTACGCTAGGCTTGTTCAATTCACAATGAAGGTCTAGACAATGAAGCTCTATTGCTTGGGTCATGGATCAAATAAACTGAAAAAGGAGATGAAGGTTTAGAAGTTTTAATCTACTCCTAAGAATTCAAGAGACGGTATTGACTTGGTGGAACCAATAACCACGCTTTGCTTCGCCACGCTCAACGACAACTACACAAAGAGGGTGCAATCATCAAGGGAATGTGCTTATGATTTTCATATCATGAATAACTACCATCGAATCGAACAATATTTATTCAGACAGAAGTTAAGAATCCACAAAGTAAGCTCAGGCTAACTTTACGCATTGAACGAAAATCATCTGTTCAAAGAAAGTATGAGCAAAAAGTTTCACCACGAATCAATACTTATCAAATCTTGCATTCATCTAACATACATGAAAAGAAATCTAAACTATGATGAGGGATAAGAACCATGCCAACTCCAAAATAAGGGAAGCAATCACCATCAGAACAATGCATGCATTACTTATTACTTTGGCAATCTTACAACAGTTGCTTATCTCAACATGTTTTGCAACATGCTCCCATGCTTTACAAATGAGGGGATGAGCTCAATTTATAGGCTCCCCAATTACAATTTAATGGCCAAGATTAATTCAGGATCAACGGCCAAGATTACAAATAAAACCCTAATTAGGGTTTGCTACCCCTCGACCAATGAGAAAATTACACTCAAGGACACTTGTCCTTTTTGCTAAATATGAACCAACAGATAAAATAGAAAGTTGTTGCATGTTGATTTGGAATGATTTGATTGGTTGGAAGATGAAGAGGCGCCACCTCAGCGTGCTGGATGTCTTACTTGGTCACTTTGTCCTTTTTCCATGTTCTTGCCTTAGAATATTTTTTGTCCTTTGCACTTTGATCTTAGATTACTTTGGCTTCTTCTTCTCTCTTCGCCTTGGAGCACCTGTTTGGACTTGAAATTATTAAGTCTTTCTTTCCGAATTGCTACGTGCCATGAATTTGGAGAGGAATTCCCTTGTGCCTTTGCCGCAGTGAAGGAAAATTGGATCTTTCTTAGTTGAGAGTTTCCCATACTTAGCCAAATTTTGGCTACTTTGTAATACCTTCAAGATTTTGGCCCTTTTTTGTGCTCAAATAAACTTCGCCGGTCGATTTGTCTTCAATTTTGAATTTGGCTTGTGGAAGTTGGATGTACTTGACGGTGTGCCTGCCGTTGTCTTCATGATGCCAAACTCTTGGTGGACTTCTTGCAATGTGCAAGGGTGAACTCCCCAAGTTTTCTTTCATCTCCCTTCCAGTCGGACTTTACACTTTCTTTGCCATTTTCCTCGCCTTGTGTAGTCATCCACCTGCAGTAAAACAAAACAAATTTATTTTAGATTTTCTCTCTCCTAAAGATAACTTTTCAAGATAAGCTTTGAAAGATTTTTATAAATTTCATTTTCAAGCTTTTAATTTTCTTTCCGTCCAATTTCATTCAGCCATGATTTTCTTGCCATCCATTTTGTTTGGCCATGATTTTCTTTCTTTTTTCAAAATTTATCTTGCCATGTCCAATTTTACTTGGCTAAAATTTTTTTAATCATTTGAAGTTATTTGGCCAAAATTATTTCATCACTTCGGCGAAATTTCAAAGTGCCAAGCATTTTCCAAAGGTTCATACTTAGGCAAAATTCTAATTTTTTTTTTTTTTTTTCACCTCTAAGCATGGCAGACTTGCTAGTTGCTTTGGCCACTTAATTTTTTCTAATTCTCTTATGCCAATTTATCATGGACTAGGCTGAATTTTCCAAGTGTTGGGCTATTTTCCTTGGGGCGGACTTTAGCATTTCTCTTGCCACTTCATTTTTCCTTGGCTATGCCTTAGCCACTTTGTCTTTTGCTCAAGGGGCGGACTTTGGCTATGTTTAGGCCATTTCTTTCATGTTCAAGGCGAACTTGCCTTGCTTTGTTGCCATTCAATACTCAACCAAGGCAGACTTCCTCCAATTTATTGCCATTTTACCTTTTGACTTGGAGCGGATTTGGTCACTTGGCTTGCCACTTAGGATTTGAACATGGGCAGACTTGAGTCTAATTCTTACCATTTCATTGCTTGTTGGGCGGACTTTGTAACTTTTGATGCCACTTCAACATTTCTTAAGGGCGGACTTTAGCTTTTGGTTGACCATTTAACCTTTTGGCTTGGGGCGGACTTCCTCTATAGTCTTGCCATTTCTATTTTGTCCAAGGCGGACTTGCCTTGTCTCCTTGCCATTTCCCATTACGCTGAGGGCGGACTTTGTTACTTCTTAGGCCATTGTCTCATGTTCAAGGCGGACTTGCTTAAATGCTTGGCCATTTGCATAGGGCGGACTTGCTTGATAGTCTTGCCATTGGACATTTATCTCAAGGCGGACTTCCTTCCTTTTGATGCCACACAAGGGTGGGCTTAGTCAATTTTCTTGCCACTTATCATTTAGTCTTGGGCGGACTTCATCCCCTCTCTTGCCATACATAGGCAGACTTCATTACTTTGCTTGCCACTCACCCTATGTTGCTGGGCGGACTTTAGCACATAGATGGCCACTCATAGGGTGGACTTCACCTCATAGCATGCCACTCAATATTTTGTCCAAGACGGACTTGATGCATGTTCTTGCCATTTGATGCTTATGGTTGGGCGGACTTCATTGTTTTCCCTGCCATTTCCTCTCTTACCCAAGGCGGACTTCCTCATTTTCCTTGCCATTGGACACTTGACATAAGCAGACTTCATCAAGTGGATAGCCATTTGGAGGGCGGACTTTGGTTGTTGGCTAGCCATGGCTCCATTATCTTAGACAATTTCTTCTTTTCCCTGGGCGGACTTCATTGAATTTCAAGCCATCTTCATTGCTTGGCTGAAGCTTTCTTGACTTGTTTTCTCCATTCTCCATGCTGGTAAACTCCTTACTTAGGAAAATTTTTCACAAAATTCAGTCTTCTCCATGAACGAATGTTCAGATTTATCATGAGTTTCTCAGATTTTTCATGGATTGTTCAGATTTCTTGATGAATTTCCTGATTTTTCACCAATTTGTTGACAGATTCATCATCTTATTCACCATTTCCAGATTTTTCTGTGATTTTCCAGAATTTCTCACCATTTTCGAGCAAATTTTCCAGATTTTTTGAACTTTTTAGTGATTTTCCAGAATTTTACCAAAATTTCAAAAAAAATTCGAATCGGTTTTCTGAGAGTTTCGTTGATCTTTTCAAACTTCTGAGTGGATTTTTGAAACTCGAGCCCTTTCCAAATATAGAAACTTTCTAAAAATAGAAATTTTCCAAAAATAGTAACTTTCCAAAAATAGACCCTAAAAAATAGGGATCCCAGAATTCCCCAAAAGTGCCAAAAAAGTAGGTCCTAAAAAATAGGGGTCTCGGGTGAAAAACCCTAAAAACTAGGAGGTGTCAGATTTGACTGAAACGACAGTCGATCTTCGTCTCCCAGGCCTTCTATTCGTGATGGCGACGTTTATACAGTGATCTAGGCTCAATTTCTCCAACTGACTAGGGTGATCGTTCAAAACTCAAACTCCTCATTGCAAAAAGAACTGGTGATAAGCAGTTGTGACGCCAAGGCAAAACCAAAAAGCAAAAAAAAAGACGAAGGGTCCCCATTTGCAATGGGGCGATGTGTGAAAAGGTCACAACAAGTATGTATTCAGTTTGGGTACTAGTGTTGTAACATGGACCAACAAGAAGCAACAGGCAATGGCTCTTTCCTCAACTGAAGCAGAGTATTGAGGAACCGTTAAAGTAGCATGTGAGGCAGTTTCGCTTCGTAGGATGCTTTCTGACATGCACATGTCACAAGCAGGGCCTTCTCCCTTGTACACTGATAATCAAGGGGTGCTCAAACTGGCCAAAAATCCAGTCTTCCATGAACGTACCAAGCATGTCGAGCTTCATTGTCATTACATCCACAAGCTGATAGAAGACGGATCAGTTTAGCTGCAGTATGTTCCGACAGCGGATCAAACTGCAGATATTCTCACCAAGTCTCTGAGCTCGGATAAGTTTGTAAAACTCAGGGGGCAACTTGGAGTTGATGATGGATTGACCATTAAGGGAGGGTGTTAGAATCATATATTTTTATATTCTCTTGTTGATTAATGGTCAATGTTAGTTTAGCTTTAGGTTGTTACTGTTTCTACAATAACCAGTAGGTAGATAATTAATATCTACAGTATTTTATGAACCTCTTTATATTGTAACTTTTTTCTAGTTAATCTAAGAAAGCTTTTACCACTTTCATGAATAACAGAGCTGCCCTTAACATCACCATCACACAAGATGCAAAGAGCACAAAACAATCCCAAAAAGGAATATAATACAGTTTTTGATGTTGAATCTCCAACATTTTACTCATGCCTAATTTGACTCAGCTGCTCTTCATCAAATATCTAGGCCATCCTAAAGATATCAAAAATATTCAACACTTAAGAAACCCTAAAAAGCAATCTGTTTTGTTGGAGAAAAATGTGAGCAAAGTTGAAATGAGAAAAAAATCACAATTTACAGCCTTTGAAGGGAAAAAATCAGATAATATCCAAAAAAGTTGACGTGGATTATGTCCGGGTTCGAACCAAAAACGAAATTTCATACCCATAGTCACACTTTGGTTTCCTGGTCATTTCCACAGGCAGAAAATTGTACCCTGGACAGTTCTGAACTGTTTCTCGTACCCGTACCATACTCAAGGCCATATATGGGCGTACTAGTAACTTAGGTTTTTAAGAAGAAAGAGGTGAAATGGACTAACGAACTAGATTTGGTAATGATTAAATTTTGTATAGTTGCATTTGTGCGCTTCTAAAGGTTCAAAGGTGTGGAGCTGTGTTGCAAGACTAGAAGTCAGTTACCTTTGCTGTGCAGGACAACTCCTTTACCATGGAAAATATTTTCTCCTTGCTACTCAAGACATATCTTTGGCTGTGAAAGCAAATTCCTTTACTGTGCTATCCATTGCCTTTATTGCCCAACTAACTGCCTTTGCAGTGCAACTGAGTATCTTTGTTGCGCAAGAGATTGTCTTGTTGCGCAAGAGATTGTCTTGTTGCACAAGATAGTTTTTTTTTTGTGCAAGGCAATAACCACCACAAACAAGCTTGTTGAGCTGTCCAAAACCAATTTGCTGATAATGACTCAAGGTGCCACCAATGCATATATCTTATTCATTCAAACAGAAGATTTATTGGACAGCTGCCAAGGAAGCTGCCTGGACCGAAGACAAAATTGGACAAGTTTGTTTTAGAATTAGTTACATAAGTTGTTTTCAAATAAGCTAGGTGGCAATCTAGTCTAAAACTTGTTACAACAAGATATCGCCACAAAGTATCCATAAAAAAAATGGAGTCACAGGAAACCATTAAGCATTCTCTAGATTTCAGATTTCTATCTATCCAAGCACACAGTGATTAATTCAGCCCACCAATTTATGTTTATTAATATCAATGCAATTGTTTAAACTTTAATGAGTGAGTCTGTGTTCTGTGCATCAGTCTGATCGAGAAAGGACTTGCTCGTGAAGATTGATGTTCAGCTTAGGTTTTTTTTTAGTTTGTGTTACTGATTATTATTTCAAATTTACATTGAATAGTTAATAGTAAAATCGTTCCAATTATCATTTAATTTCTACTGTATTACAAATCAGTGTTTTGGTTAACTCGCACCAATTTCCTTCCAGTTTGCAAGTAGATTTAATAATTCCTCTGATATTATTGCTTTTTTCCAATCTATCTAAGATCCCCAAATTAGATAAGATCTACATTTAACATATGTACTCAAATTTAATAAGAAAATTGCAATCTTGCATACACTTTACACACACTTAGTCAAAGAAGAAACTTTCTTGGGATCAAAACAATATTGAGCATGCTCCACAATTATTAAAGTATTGTTTAAATGAAACAAAGATAATCATACCAAATTTATTTTCAGTCTGCTGTTATATTTTTATATTTATTTTCATATTAGAAAAAAAAATACAGAAATTACATGTTTCCATGTTAACACCAATCCTGGACATTACATCATCAAAAGATCAATTTGGATTGTTGAGTTTTATGCTTCAATTGTTTGGTTCTACAAAATAACAGATTGGGCACATTATATGCCCAATGCTTCTATTTGTTATGCTAAAGCTTGTGGCCACTGTAGTTACTAAGTATTTATTATTTCGTCTCCTTAACTATTCGCTATAAGCATACTATACTCTTTCATAGCCCGATATTTTACATCTTAATGAAACGTAATATTTGAGAAACTTTAAAGCTTAGGTATCTCAAAGTTTCATATATGTAAGGAATTTTGTACCCGTCCATATCCTAAAAACACCAAGAACATAGATCTATGCACATACATGTACATTCCATCATATCAAAAAAAGAAAAAAACAAACAAGATAAAGTGAGATAAAGAACCTTTGTCAAAGTTAAATACATCAATCCCGAGGAATGTCATTCCACATAGAACGAATCGACATACCATGATTTCATGGTAATAAAAGTTGAATTGCATAAAACTGAAGCACCAAACCTATTCACTTAACATTAGGACTACTTAGAAGTTGCTTGGAAGACAAATAACTACCATACAGGATTATTCCAAACACTGGCAACTGCACTAGCATTAGCTAAGCCATTGTGATGAGTATACAAGTGTTATTCAGTAATGCAGCAAAAATAAAAGCAGAAGTTAGTTTCTAAACATGATATGTCAAAAATGTTGAAAGATGAAACCTGATTTTCTACAGCTTGATTCCAAATATTAGAGTAAAACAACAGCATAAACTCTTGTACAGATTCTTTTCCATCTTTCTTGTGAACATTAATTGCAGGAATTCAATACAACTTTGCACGGCCATGCTGAAACATTCAAACGTAGTGACTGAACAATACTAAAATGCATGCAATCACTTTAGATAAGGAAAATGTCTTACTGTAGTATCTCCATTACCACCTCCACTTGCATCAAAGTTTCCATGCCAACAGCCCTTTAGTTCTGCTAACCCTGGAAGTGGTATGGCTTCGGGGAGTTCATCATCAGTAGGAAAGGATTTATAACCTTGGGCAGCCTGTACAATTACAGAAAGATCAGCACTCTCAAGCAAACAAACTAGATGAAAATCCTAAAAATTCAAATAAAATGTGCTTTCACATGTCTTCCAAAACTAGATAAATGTGAAAAGCTTAGTATTATTTCTAAATGTCTTCAGATAATAGAAATAGACAATTTTCTACATGATAAATACCCAGCAGAAAATGTCTCACAGCAGTGTTAAAAGATAAGTCAGAAACTAAAGTAAACTTCCCTGAAATAATATGATATTGTATATCACAATTATTAATCCAATTGTTAAGCTCATGAACAGATAACTACCTCCAGTTGTTTTTTAAGATTCTCAGCATGAAATCCAACATTTTGTACGCCTTGCATGAATAATTCCTGTACAATAACCCAGAAATGATCCTCAGAATTTTGGATATCAATAAGTAAATAATTCAATTGGTTAACACCAAAGATAAATTCCCTCTGTTTCTTATAGAAAAATAACGAGCAAACCTTCATGTGCGTGTACATTCAAATGGCAAAAAATGCTGGCACAACACAGACTTCAATAAAATCAATACATTCATTCACATCAATACCACCATGAAAAAACTATGCCAATTAAATTCTTCAACACTATAAATAGAATAGATAGGTGAATAAGGAACATTAAGAATTTCACAGTTCATAAACATATTTTTAAAGAGCAAATTTACTACACACAAGACTAGAGTCCATGTGTAGAAACCCTAGTTTCTTCTGTTTCTCAAGTCTGACTGTTTATTTGTTTTTTCTGAAGTTTTTTTTATTTTTTTGACGTTTTGGGGTTTTGCATGACATAAAGAATAATGCGATTTGCTTGAAAATAATAATAAATTCAATTAAAATCTTCCCACACTGGTAACTATGAAATTTATGGAGAATTAAGTGCCAATCTATTATTTAATCCTCTAAGACAATTACAATAAGGATCTGATATCATGCAACAAGAAACAGCAATTATTTACTATTAAAAACCTGGTATTTTTGCAGCAGCTGAAAGTACAGATCTGGTACGGCTGCCTCAAATATGCCCTTCTCCCTCTGAATATTGATTGCTAATGATTCTAGACACAGGGGCGCCAATACTGGAAAGGACTGGAAGATGGAATAAGAAGCGCTTTTCTCAAAAGATGCAGTACGGCCTGTGAGATGGTACGGCCAGGTACAGGAAAGTACGGCTCTGTCAGTGGCAGCAAGTACAATGGTACGCCCTTCCAAAAATCAATGTCTAAACCCCTCTGAAATGATGCGCCTTGAAGAATGAATGTTCTCTGGATGCAACCCTGATAAAAAACTCTGAAGACAATTAATCTCTGAAGCTCTGTGATTTCTCCTGGATGAAGAAATCTCTAACTGGCAATAAATCAGGTGATATCTCACACCCTCTGAACTGCTTCCAATGGAGATGGCTCGTTCCCCAAGGAATTCGAGATTGAAACCCTAAAGCTTCTTGCTCAGACAAAACTTGACCAATTTCCAAAATCAATAATAACATAATGGCTCGAATCCCAATGCAAATGGCTAATATCCTTGAGAAGTGCGAATTCCACAATAATAGGGCTTATTAAAAATTCGACTTCTTATTTCTTTTAATATTTCAATAGTCTTCAGCCAAATATTTTATTATAATTTAATTGCCAATTTGGCCCCTTTTGATGATGGCGACCCCCTCAATCAAAATCACTTAAGTTATAATTAAATATTATAACTTTATATTATAATCTCCAATTAATTAATATTTAATTAATTTAATTAAATATTAATATCTCTCTCATTAAACATCTGATGCCTGATCCGTCTGAAGCTGACGAACACTGAAGTGATTCTGAACACTACCAAATCCATACTGCTAAAAATAGCAGGGCTCCCACGCTGATTGCCAAGAACTGCTGAAAATAGCAACTTCTGCAAAAAGTGTCCGATCGAGCCCAAACGAAAGCCAACTGATCAAACTTTGCCAACTGAAGCTGAGCCAAGCTCCAACGTGACCCTCTATCCAGTCTATCAGCCTACGAGGGTCGTATGATAGGCTAATCCTATGCTCCGAGAGATGTCACTAAGAAGGGGACATGACACCATGACTCCACTAATCAACTAGTCTAAGAGTTAGATCCCTGGGATTATAAGAAAATGATCATCAATCAAATTTATGATCACATAGAAGCTGACTTTGTGACGACAGTACAATAATATTGATTTAGGGGAACTGTTAGAAGTGATCTTTCCTTGCTCAGTGGAGTCCTATATATTAGGTCTTAAACCCATAAGATTAATAAATTTATATTTTATGGAAAGTTCCACTCAAACTTGTCATCCTTCTATGTGGATGTTTTCTATATTTGTGCAGGTGTGTTGTTCTTAGTAAGATACCTAGGATTATTATTATTTTTGTACTTATTAATTTAGATTACCCTACGCCTTATTTTGTTTTTAACCTAACATTTTAGGACTGTAACTTCTTTCTTATATCTCTAACTATTCCTTACAAGAATATTTGAATGTACAGTAATGCAAGGTGCCAAACATAGAAGCTTCAACTTTATGCATAACTCCTTTTCTTTACATCTATAAAATAGAGGTTTTCCATCCCCTTTCTTTAACATCGTACTTAGTTATCTTGTTGTCTTGAAACTCTTTTATTTTTTTTTGTACTAAAGAAATTGCAAGAATGGTAGGAATTCATCTAGCCATCTTCATTAATGCATGTGGGGTTTTCTTCCATCAAACTATTTCAACACTTCAAAGATCTTGTCTCACATTTGTTGTAGTATGAGTTTATCGGTTTGCGCCCTAGGGCCTATCGGTTCAAGTCCAAATTGGAGGCTGTCAAGGGTCTCATTCCAAACTTGTGGGTTTGTCTAAGGTAAACCCACAGCAAATTCCACCATCTTTCACATCCAGCCGATGAATTTCAGGTTTACTTAAATTTATTTTCTAGTTCCTCTTTTGAATTTGACCAGAAACCCAAAAAAATGCCCCCCCAAACCATCAAACATGGATTCCAAGACATTTTCAAGACAAAAACAAAGTCATTTCTCTTATTCTGAATGCAAAATAAAAAATATCATTCATTCATTCTTGCTTTTCATTGCATAGATAGAGTTGGAGATTGATCAATAAATGTTCCAAAGTGGTTGGTTTGCTATTCCTACAAATTTGCAAGGGCCCATTTGTTGCCAAGGAGATTCTAGAGGATGATTTCTGCAAAGAGATACGTTTTTCTCAAGTTGTTTATGATTAAGCAAGAAATTTGAAAGGGCCCTAATCCCTTTTACATCAATAAAGATTCAACAATAAGCACAGCAAGACAAGGAACAACAACAAGACGAGACAGCAACAAGAAATAGGCCTTGCGGCCACCAAATCAAAAACAGGGAAACCCAGGGACACATCCCCCCCTAAAATGGCCCGTCCCTATCCCCAGGACGTCTCGAGTACAGGGTGACAGCTAGGGGATGGTCCCCTAGCGTCTCATTTTGCAAGGAAATCTAAGGAGACATCCCAAAACGGGGAAACCGTCAACGCCCAATGGGGGATGGCTGACAATCCCAAGAACGACTAGGGGATGGTTGAGCCGTCCCGGGGACAACCGGCCATCCCAGCATCATACAGTCTTTTAACATTAAAAAAAAAAACCACATTTTTTAAAAAAGCAAAAGCCTTGCCTACATGGCTATTGTGGGCCCCATCGGTTTTTGCTGCCTTATGAGGAAAAAAGACTCCTCTTTTCATTCATTTTTGCATTTCTTTGTGAAGAAAAGAAAGAGCAGCCAACGGTTTGAAGTTGCAGCAATTGAAAGAAGAAGAATAGCAGGTTGAAGGAGGAGAAGCAGTGGAAGTTAGTGCTATTGGGAGTGCAAATCCACCAAAGTGGTATGCATTTCTTTTCCTTCTTTTTTTGTTTCATTTTTTTTGCAAAATCTCAAGCATACAATGTCTGATTTATTTATTTTTTTTGTATTTTTCAGTACAAACTTGCATTCAAAATATAAAAAACATGAGCAGCAATGGGGATGGGAGTGATAGTGAAGATGAAGTGCAAAATAGAAGAGAAAGTGGCGAGGTTGTTAGTGGAGAGCAAACAAACCCATACCAATGCCCTTCAACAATCATGGAATGTTATGTGAAGCACCCTTTAAACAAAAAAAAAGACCTTTCCTTCAATATGTTACACCTATGGGCCAAAAACAAAAAAAATTCAGGGGGGAGTAGGGTATGATATTGCTATGTTTACACAAAAGCAATTAGGGGCAGCTACACAAGGGTAAGGTCTCATTTTTTTGGATGAGGCGGACCATGGAGTTAGAATGTGTCTTGGGTTAAAAGATAATGAAACAACAAAGTGCCAAAGATTGCAAGTGGAGGTGGATAGGGTTCAAGGTGGGTCATCTTCCTTTCCAAGTGCACAATCAACTATGCCTATGCCTTCCACAGTTACTAGTAGTGAAATTGCCACAAAAGCAAAGAGGAAGGTAAGTGGTAGTGGGAAAGGAGCTTCAAGTGAGTCTATGTTTAATAACCAAGCATGAGAATCCACCAAATCTTCCATTCCCAAATTCTTTTTTTCCCATGCCATCCCATTTCATGTGGCTCGTTCATCTTATTTCAAACAAATGGTTAAAGATATAGCAATTGTTGATCCTTCATTCATACCCCTTGGAGATCATAACCTACGCACCGCCCTCCTAGACAAAGAGTACTCCAAAGTTAATGTGTAAATGGAGGATATGAGGCGAATGTGGATGAGGACGGGGTGCTCTATAGTGATGGACGGGTGGACTGATGTTAGACATCAGCCACTCATCAATGTCATAGTCAGATGCCATGCTGGTTCTTACTTTCTTAGAGCCAGATTGTTCAGGGAGAAGTAAGGATGCAGACTTCTAGTTTTCCATTTTGAGAGATGCCATAGAGGAGGTTGGGGCTGCTAATGTGGTGCAGGTGATCACCGATTCAGCACGTGTTTGCAAATCAGCTAGTTTGATGGTGGAGGGTACTTACAAGAACATATTTTGGACCCCATGTTGTGTTCATGCATTGAACAACATAGGGAAGTTGGATTGGATGAAGCAAGCGATGGCAGAAGCTAGAGATATTCAAATGTTCATTTGCAATCACCACACTCACTTGCTCTCTCCAAATCATTTTCAAAAGAGTTTCTAAAACCTATTGAGACAACGTATGCCACTTACTTCATTTTGTTTCACTTTCAATTTTTCAAATTTTGAAACTTCAAAGTTCAAACATTTGAATTTGTATTCATAATTTGATTTTGTTTTAATGAATCGTTGAATCAATGAATAAAGATATGCCAAATATGTGATGAACCACACTCCGGTGATCCACTCTGATACACTGTAGTGATATGCTCTGATACCACTGTGATGAACCACACTCCGGTGATCCACTCTGCTACCACTGTAGTGATATACTCTGACACCATAGTGATGAACCGACACTCTAGTGCAATGATTTCACAGTGCTTGTAGGTCTGATTTGTGGTTTTGTATTTTGCTTTTTCTTGTTTTTGTGTTTTGATGTTCGATGCCAATGATATACATGAATTTTACAAGCATATGCATATAAAGAACTCATATAAACTAAACTTCAAATATAAACTAAGAAGAGACTCAATAAGATTGCTAAAGGCTTTCTTCATTACATGATAGAGTGCTTACATTGCATAACTTCCATACATTTTGAAATAAGAGACGATTTACAACCCTAGATTAACTTGCAGCCAAAATAACACTGTGAACAGTGTTTGCTACAGTACCCGCGCCCAACAAAATGCACATAAAAACTTATTTACAACTTTCTCCCACCGAATGTTTGAAGAAATAGCTTCTAATACTAAAGGCGCCCCCTTAGGGAAAGAAAGCAGCCACAAAGATGAGGTGTTTTCCTTGCTTGAAGAAGATGGAACCCTCTCCCAAGGATGGCTGGCTGTAAGTGAACAATCAGCTTCAACAACTTGCATAAAACTCGAGCCAAACCTTCCCAAAGGCGAAAGAAACCTCCAACAACAATTATCCTTCCAATAGATGGTTTCCAACAACTTGTTATCAGCAATTTCAAGCTCCAATGCAGCAACAAGAAAATAACCAGCACTTTAGGGTGGTCTTCCACACCTTCAAGATGTCAAAATTCTAACTACAAGCCCCAAACCAGGCTTACCCACTGCTGAAATTGAGAAACCCTAGTTTCTCTCTTCCACAAACTCCACACTTCAAACTTCATTCAACAAAATAACTCATGCATGAATGGGTCGAACTTTCTCTTGCTCTTTTATAATTTCACTTTGTAAACACTATTCATTAAAATGGCACTACTCACTTAAGTTATGTCTTTTTTTACTTTATCAATGAATAGTAACTGAAAAATATAAAGTGACCCCCTTTAACTAATAGACACATGACCCCTAAGCCTGAGTAAGTGAAATAAATGGTGAAGATCAATATTTTAAGCTCCAATAACACGCCAAACGTGCAAATTCACCACATCACCATACTTCGGATACCAACACTGCATTTTACCAACCAAGTGCCTGTTCAAGTGACCCTCTATCCCGAACCATTAGCCTATGAGGATCGACATAATAGGCTAATCCACCAACTCTGATGCTCGCGAATGAATGGGGACATTACAAAATACTTCATCTTGTTGGAGAGGATGCCTGAGGTGCATGAGCCTCTGCAATAGATGATGGTCAATGCAAAGTGGAATAGATGGTCTAATTCAAGTTCTGATCAAGGAAAGACCATCAAACAGAAGATCCTTGATGACGATTGGTGGTCCAATGTGAGGTAAGACATATTAGATTGCTGATTTTCATATTAAATTTCTGATTTTAATATTTTAATTTTATTGTCCAATGTTCCAACCTGAAGTTTCTAACATGTCAATTAATTATTTTGAACTTTTTGTTTGCATTTTGCAGTTATTTTTGCTCCTTCATCTCACCTATTGTAGATGATATCCGACATACTGATACAAACTCTCCTAGTCTTGGAGAGATATATGAGACATTTGACAGTATGCTTGGGAAGATCAAGCAAACAAATTTGGCAAAGGATCCCACTTCGGATTTATATGAGCACCACATTAGGCCCATTGTGACGCAGAAGTGGAATACAATGAACACCTTGCTTCATATGGATACCTTTGCTCTAAATCCCAAATGGTATACACCAAGGGATGGTAGGGTGCCTCCATACAATGACCCTACGGCTTTAGATGGGTTCGCACGGGCTATTGATAACATGTATTCAACAAAGCAAGTTTCACTACTTCGGACACAATTCCTAGACTTTGCAAATCCACATGGCCCAAACTTGAGTAAACCACGGGCAAGGTTGGATAGCTATATTAGCTCAAACAAACCCTATTGGATGGTGGGCATAGCATGGGAGGGATACACCGCAGTTGAAGACACTTTCTACTCGCCTCCTTGCATAGGTTACCAATTCCTCTGCTGCAAAGAGGAATTGGTCCACATATAGCTTTATCCACTCCCTCAAGAGGAATAGACTTACCTCTAGACAAGCGAAGAAGCTATTGATCGTTCATAGTGCTCTTTGGCTTTAGGATCGACAAACTCCGGAGTATTGGCAAACTCCAACTCTACGGTGGGATATTGATCCCAAGGATGTGGCCCAGGTAGGTGAGGAGACAGTTCCAGGTTTGGTTGGGGTTCCATTGGTTGAGGCTGAGGTGGACCATCATAGTGGCAGTGACAGTGACTCAGAGGATGATTCTAATTTTGATGCGCTTATGGGAGATCCTGTGGATTAGGGGCAGCAATGCTACTTCTCTTTGTTTATTGTATTTTGATTTTCATATCATACTTTAAAACTATATGGCAGCAATGTAGCTTTTGGACATTTTGATATAAGTTTATAAATTATAACTTGCAAGATGTTACATGATCCATGTATGTTAATTTTGAATTTTGAATGCATATTGAGTATTGACAAATAATGTTGAACACAAATATTGTATGTTAACGTTCTATAATGTATATTATGCATGCCTTATCCATGTTTACATAAAAACATTTAAAATTTTCCTATATGTTTAAAATCTTCCCTATATTTTGTATAGTCCTCCCCCTGCCGTCCCCAAATTTGGCCTCAAAATCCACAAACTTGGGGACATGTCCCGCCATCCCCCACCGTCCCCATCCCAAAAACTTGGGTTAACACTGATCAAAACCAAACAGAACAGTTAAAGAGGAATAGGCATCACCGCCATTAGAACAAGCCTACAAGCCACACACAAAGCTGCAAAACATCAACCAATAACAACAACCACCACAAGGGTGGACTGAAATGAGCTACCTGTTGTGACCTATTTCACACATCACCCCATTGCAAATGGGGACCCCCAGTAATTTCCTTTTTTAGGGTTTTTTTCCTTTAGGTTGCAATTTCATAAGTCCATTGCCTTGAGAGTTTGGAGTCAGAGTTTCGAAAAGTCATATGAGCCAAGTAGTGAATCCAAGCCCAGAACAGTGCCTAGACCTCATCAAAGTGCTCAAAAGGTCCAGTGGACGAAGAACTCCATTGGTTTCAGTAAATTTTTACACTTCCTATATTTTAGGGATTTTACTTTTTTGCTTTTTACTTTTTCTATTTTTGGCACTTTTGGATCAATCTGAGATTTACTATTTTTATAAATTTTGCTTTTTGCTTGTATCTATTTAAGGTAATTTCTATTTTTAGAAAGTGACAGGGTCCCACAAGTCATAGTATCAATGTTTTCATCTTCAGAATCGAAAATTTATGCCTCCAAGAGTAAAAAGTAAGAAAAACATCAAAAAAAGCAAGAGAAAATCACATGTCGAGGGTTTTGTTCCAGACGATCCAGATAATAGCAAGAAATTCATGGCATAAGCATCACTAAGCTCGCCTAGACATGCAGGATAGATGGCATAAGAGAAGCAAAGTCCGCCACGGAGATGGAAAAGCAAGCTCCAAGTCTGTCATACTCAATATCAAGCACTTGATGAAGTCCGCCCATGAGGAGAGATGGGAAATGGCTAAGGCACCATGAAGTCTGCCAAGAAGTTGGCAAGGCACAAGCAAAGTCCACCTCACCTTGGAGAGAACATGGAAAGACCATCATGAAGTCCGCCCAAACTTGGCATGAAGCTAGTAAAGTCCACCCATCCTTGTCGAAGGCTAAACCAAGTCTGCCCAAGCTCAAACCATGCATGGCATGAAGTTGATAAAGTCTGCCCCACCTTCAATGATGCTTGTCCAAGCACAAGTAAAGTCCGCCCTTGGCTAAAAAGGAAAATGTCCAAGTGTTAGTCAAGTCCGCCATGCTAAAACATAATAGGGAAAGGAAGTCTTAAACTCCGCCCAGCCAAGATGAGGAAAGGAAACTCAAAATTTGGCTAAGTATTGATGCCTAGGAACGGAAGACTCATGAAATTGGCTAAGTATGGATATAGTTAAGTGTCAAAGGAGAATGGCAAGAAGAGGATCAAGTCCGCCATGCTATGTCTTGCCTAATATAAAGTCCACCCAAGACACAAAATGGCATGGAAAATGACATGACAAATAATGAGTTTGCCTTGGACAAAATGAATTTCGCCATGATGAAAGGTTGGAAAGATTGAAAAAAAATCAAACTTGAATACTTAGAATATTTTTTTATAATTTCCAACACTTAGAAGAAATTTGAACTCAGAAAGTAAAAGCTAAAAGATTTCTCAAAGATATTTTAGCTAAAGCTGGCACCATAAAGATGAAGTCGCCATGGTGGATAAAAAGAAAGCAAGTCCGCGTTCGATGAATCTAAGAAAAAACATGAATTTACTAAAATAATTGCACCTTTCAACTTTATAGAGTTTAGCTTGTCATTTTCAAATCATTCTTCTCTAAGTTCGATGATAAAGAGATTTTAACTCTCTTGAAGAGTGTGAAAGATAAATTTTTTGAAGAAAGATTTTGGAGAGAAAATAATTTTTTTGAAGAAAATTTTCGGAGATAAAGTGTTGGAGGACTGAATTTACAGAGGATAGGCGTGCTTTTTCTGAACTGAAGCAGAACTTTCAGAATTTAAGATAGAATCACTGTCAAAAGTATATAATTTCGAAAGTTTAAAATCCAAATTTGACGGATTTCTTCATTCCTCTTCTATCTTATTCACCCATCTTCGCAAAATTTGCTAAAAACTTAGCCAAATTATTACATTTTCAGTCTGATTTTTTTCACAGAACTTAACTTTTCAACAGGCTGAAAGTAACAAATTTTAAAACGGTCCAAGAAAATCAAAATTAAATTTTAAAATTAATATATTTTCATGTTTCTTGCAGGTCGATGACCACTTGAGGAGAACCTTCAAGAAAGGCCCAGATGAAGTTCGCAAGCAAAGGACTGTAGCCGGAATCGAAAATCAACTCCAAATGGAAGAACGTCACAGACACCAACCGTGGACATGTAGATTTTAAAGACTTCAAAAAGAGGATGTACGGACAAGATGGATTCCTGCCGACACCAATTGCTCGCTGGATGATGAGGAATGGCATCGTCCAAGTAGCTAGATTTCCACTAGTTGTAGAATGTGTTCAATTGATGGTAGAATGTGCCATACACTATAACACACAAGAGAGGCAGATTGTTGTACCTGATGGCAGAGTGTTAGCTCACCTCGGAGAGTTAGCCATCCAAGAGGCGTTCGGCATACCAAGTTATAACCGAACTTCATAAAAGACCAAAGAAGATGCAAGAAGACTTTATGCAGATCGGATGGATCTTTGTGCAACCAATATCAATAAGACGTGGTTAGAGAAGCCAAGGCCTTTCATCAAGAAGATGCCAATGAAATTGCTTCGAACCGACTTCAAGGATGAATATGGAGATATTATATTGCTATTGAACAAAGTAATGGGCAGTCTTCAAGGTGCTCCATTTGAAACATGGATGTATTACTTCATTGACGAGATCACCTTAGGCGTCAAGATGTTCAACTGGTCACAGATAATTAGTGACAATCTCCATAAGTAGCTACTAAATTTGGAAAGTACAAGGTCTTTCAACATGAGTTCTTATATTGTCTATTTATTGGCAAGGACTTAGAGATATGCAGGACTGATCTACCAAGGCATAGTGGGCAATGGGAAAAATGAATTCAAATCTTATGATTGTTACCGTAGTTGAAGCTCTACAAAATGTCACACTTCCGGAGAGCGAAAAATGCCTTCCAAATGTGCTTCACTAGAATATTGCAAGGAGGAATGCATCAAAGGCTTACTCATGAGGCAAAGAGCCTAATTAGCAAGTACGGATCTTGGTTTATCCAGTTTCCCAGATTCACCTACATAAGAGTTCAGGGATTCATCGGATGTCCTTACCGACTCCCGATCTATCCCACTAACAGAATGGTCTTGCTTGAGGTTCTGAGACAACTAGAAAACATACCAAGGCCTCCATAGAACAAAGCAGAAGGCAGCCATCACCTTATCATTCTTCATTGGGAATATGCAAGAGTCTTTCCCATCAGCACAAGTAGATGAAAATGCCAGCTCAGAAATGCAATGGTACCCTTTCACATCTTATTGGTCCAGAGCTGACTTTGATCCTCATCACCACATTGGGACCATGAATGGAACGAAGTACAAACATAAGGTAGACTTGGAGGATTTCTAGGCGAATGTTGCAGATGAATATGACGTCAAGAAAAGACTGTGGTCCAGATTGCCGGTGAACCTTATCAGAACAACTGAACTCTTTTGTGTGCCTAATCAGCTGGAGGATAATGGAGAGTATATTCAGCCAGGCTTTGATAAGAATCGGCCTCTTCCTCCTAGAAGATGGTCAGAACCAAAGCTAGCAGATTTGACCACCTTGATGAGGCCAATTGTCAAATATTTACAGTGGTGGACAGATCAGCAAGTCCAAGAGCTGCAATGAAGGAATGTGACTCTGACTTACAATTTAATGGGTGAAGCGGAATCCTATTCTTCAAATGCAGGTGCATCCCAAACTGATGAACCAATCGAGAGCAACCATTTGAGGAAAAGGAAGGAAATAGTTAATGACTCTACAAGGGTGAAAGGAAAGAAGATTGCAGATGAGGAGCCTATTCAGAAGAAGCAAAGATCGAAGCTTCCTCATTCTGCCATGTCCGAGAATATGAATGAGATATTGAATATTGATGAATCATTGAACGACATAAGGATTCCTTCTTCGATTCATATTGAGCCAATCCCGCCAGCAGATGATGAACCCCCATCTCCCATAGGCACAGAAATACTCGAGTCTGAGAATGAAATGGATATTTTGGATGGTGAATTTCAAGAGGGAATGATTTTCGCTCTTAAAGGAATCTAGGATATTCCATGTGTAGAAAATGCTTAGGAAGAAGAAGGCATTGAACAGCCTACAATTCCTAATTGGCTAAAAGAAAGATTTACAATAAAAGTACTAGTAGAGATCCCAGAGGAAGATGATACGGCCGATTTCTTGGCCAGGTTAGAGACAATCACTATGAAGAAGCCCGCCAAAATGTTTTCCACCATCCAGAGGGATGAAACCGGCCGTCGTACAGTACAAATTGTTGTACCGACAATAGATAAGTCAAAGGAAGATATTGCTCCTCAAGAATATGCCATCACTACAGTTGACTTGGGCCAAACAACAAAGGGTCAAGAGGTGGAAGACTTGGACAATTCAATCACATCCATCAATGCGAGGTTGGGAAAGGAGGTGGAAAAGAAGAAAGAATATAAAAAGAAGATTGAACGCCTGAAGGAGTACATCCAGCATCTAACCAAACCTCTTGATCAGGCCAACTCAGTAGTTCATCCACTTTTAAACTCTTCACAAGAAACGATTAAAAATTTTGAAGAAGAGATGGTCACAGGTAAAGAAACTAAGGAGTGGATAGCAAGCAAGAGTGGAGAAGTGGTTGCATTCGTGGAAAGATTGACAGTGGCTTATGGACAAACTTCCTCTTTCCTTTCGAGAATTGCAGTTATGGCTGAAGCATGGGAAGACCTTCAGGATATTCAAGATAGAATTGTCCCATGCCTCAAAGTGTTGAAAGGAGTTCTGAAGCAGCAACTAATTGATGGAAAGGTTATTGCAGCAGGCACTGCATATGATTTCAATAGCTGGTATTGGGCATTGATTGCGTGGAGCGAAGTTTTGGAGAAGGTGAAGGCAGGTAGTATCAGAGTTGAGGAGCAGATGAGGGAAATCCAGAACAAGATTTTGCTTGTAGCTACAAATGTATTTGAAGAGGATATTGCCCGAGCAAATGATATGCAGCTTGAAAATCTAAAGCTCAAAATCCAAGAGACCTTCCTCACTAACATAGGACCGATTCTGAAGCAAAATTTGACTAAGGCATCAAACTTCTTGTCCATCCAGGATGCCTTCCAACCCCAGGAATCAGAATGGTAGAATGTTTTCGTCAAGAGTGCAGATGATTTGGACGTGTTGGAATACAAGGTCAATATGCCGCCACATGTCACAATTGAGGATGTCAACATAATAGTGTCCAAGTTCATCGAATACATAGCCACTCAAGAAGATAAGCATGCACCTCCAAGAAGACAGCTCCATATGCCACGTGTTCTTCATCCATTGGTTGCTAAATGTTATTCTGGGAAACCCTAGTGAGGGTTGAGTTGTTTTGATCTTTGTCGTCGATCTTAGATTGATCTCGACCATTCATTTGTTTTCAGAAACTCTATATAAACTCTCATTCTCTCATTTCATTGTATGGAGAGAGTCTTATGAAATTGCTGCATATAGCTACTTTGTTAATAAAAGCTCATATTGGATAATTTGCTTTCAATCCCTTTTATTGTCAAGTGGTTGAATCGTTACATACCTTTCTTCAACATAGATTAGATTGAAAGTAGAATTTAGAGTAAATATAGAACAGAATTTGATTTGAATGCATGTTAGATGAATGAAAGATTGATAGTGTTGATAATGATGAAATTAGCTCATACCTTTTTCAATTGAATGATTTTCAATTTGATGTGCAAGGTTAGTTTGAACTTTAAAATTGTTTAACTCGAAATTCTATTACTTATGTTCATTGTTCTAATTGATGATGGTCTTGAGTAATAGGATATCATTCGTAAATCCCATTGAAAATTGCACCATCTTTGTCTAGTTGTTGTAGTCATCATACTTGGCAAAGCAAAGATCATTTTGAATTTCGCCACCCAGCACTTGTGTCTTGAGTTCATAGGATTAGTTTAGCATTAGTCTAGTCTCTAAAACCCTTATCCTTTTTTCATTTTTTTAAAAATTAGCAGTAATAGAATTTCACCACTCATCATCCATAGCATTCAAAGTCCAAAGTGATGAAAATTTGAGCATAAGTCCCCCTTGCAATACCAGCAAAACATAGCAAACCGACTGAGACTATCCTACATGCATTAGCAACCTTGGAGTCTACTTTGTGATCACTTTGCTTAGCAGATTGGAGTCTTTGTTCAAGAGAGAATAGGATATTCTATTGGGTGTTTTATTCTAATGTTGGTTAAGGTCACAAAACCCACATCAACACTACCCCAACAATAGACCAACCTTTTACTTTCCATACAAACAACAGTTGAGATTGGACTATGTAGTTTATGTTTTTCTTCTTCAGTTTTTGAAGTTTATACAGAACAACATATAATACAACGTTCCAAATATGCAAACAACAATTCCAACTAAATAATAATAATCCCAAGAGTTATCCATTCAAACAGTAAATATAATTCTTTAAAGAGATTAAGGTTTTGACCTCTACATACTGAAGCTCGTATAACTGCATGAAAATTAATATTTTTGGAACTAATCACGCCATAACAATATACAAATTTCCAATAGCGTCCAACCATCAAAGATGACCAGATTTAAAAACCAATTGTTAAAATATTAACCGTGCATTCCAATTATTCAATGAATGCATCTGAGAGAGAATTTCCATACACAAGCATCACAAACTCCAAATAGAGTGATGAATTTCTCACGACTTCAGCAAGCCCCACCTGGAAGTAAACACGCTACAAACAAAACTCCATTCCCTTCACGGATTCCTGAAAAAGATGCATTCCGACCATTGATTCAATTACAGGATTCTGGCCAACAAGAACAATGGTCTGGCACAGCTCAAAATAGAGAAGATTAACTCGTCACTCCAATACTTCCGTGTTCTTTCCAAAATTTGCTAACACCATAAAATAGGTAATATTGTCATAAGCACAAGAAACATTGCAGCTTCAATATTGACCCTTCATAGACCCTGCATCGATAGAAATTTTATAATGATATTCCTCCAAAGCTTCGCCAATAATCATCATTAACTCAATATTTTGAGTTGGCGGAGCTCCCCTAAGATGAAACCATGCATGCAGACTATGATCTCTCAAAGTGCCTTGACTACAAATAAACAAATTAAATACACCAAGCTCGAGCTCAAATTTTACCACTTCAATTTACCTAAAACCACACTTAATTAATTCCCTTGAATAAAATGCTCATGCAATCCTCTGAGTTGATATTAATCAATATAAAATAAGAAGAATGTGATGTCCCATCTAGCTAGATACTTTAGTCTAGCTGTGGTTTAGCCTATTATTGGACCCTCGTAGGCTATTACATATGTATAGGGGGGTCAGTTTGGACACGGGAGGTTTGGGTTGTTCAGTGTTTTTGGCTTTCTCAAAGTTCAGTGGTTGGTTTGAGCTTAGAGAGTTTGATTTAGGCTTCATTTGAGTGATTCTTGCTATTTTTAGCATGTCTTTTCAAGCACTTGGGAAATAATTTCTTGGACTCCAGTTTCAAACGGTTTGGCCAGATTCTCAATATTGAGAGAGATATGATTATTTCAGTGAATTCTGGCATGTTTAATGATCAATGATTACATATAAAGTTAAATTGACTTTATATTTAAATCACTTAAGTGATGGGTTTATAACACATCGAATAGGGCCAATTGAGTATTTTATTTTGGAGTAGAATTATTAAAAGCTTTCTCTAAGTTTAATTCAATTAAATGTTAATGATTTTATTTAATGTTATTTCATTAAAAAAATCGCAGCCTTGAAGAGGAATTTCGATTAGGGTTTTTGGAGGCATATATTTGCTTGAGAAATGAAGGATGAGGTATCCATTGTTATTGCTATCATTTTGAAAATAGGTTTTTATGCTCTGAGAAGGGTTTCAGCCATTGCCATTGAAGAATGTAGTTTCTTCTATGAGTCTCCATTTGAACTGGTGAAATATCTAGCGAATTTGGTATCCAGAGAGTTTCATACAGAGACTTTGATTTGTGCTTCAGCAATTGTGAGGAAGATTCAGAAATTTATAGGGGTTTCATTGCAGATTATTTTCACATTGCAAGGGATTATTTTCAAAGGATTATTTGCCGCTACAGTACCCATGAATAGTGTGTGAACAGTACCCGTGAACAGGCTACAATACTCGGATCAGCAGTTTGGGCATTTATATCAGGTTTCCTATTAGTTATAGTTGTTTTTGTATAAGCATTCAAATAAAATTATAATTTTCCTCTATTACCGGGTTCTTCATTTTAGCCCCCCGAACCGGCCAAAATACATGTGGGTTCTGGTTTTGGTTCAATTCTTCTCTGGGTTCGCCTGTGTTCTCCATTTTCCAGCCGGGTTCTCTATGGGTCCTTCACAGAAGGACCCACAGAGAACCTGGGTGGAAAATGGAGAACCCTAGCCGAACCCGGGAAGAACCCAGAAGGACCTAAGAGGACCCACGTCATCCAGCTTAGAAAAAGGAAAAAACTCAACTTAAAAACAAAAAATAAAACCCTAAAAAGTGCCCAGATTGCCTTATATTGACTTGGCCAACCAAATGAGGCTCATTTTGCAAACTCAACAAAGCAAAAACACCATTTTTTTGGCTCCAAGCTAAAAAATTATGAACATGATTATAGATTATATGGCATTATGACATATTTACATTTACATTTTTGCAAATTATGAATATGATTACAGATTATATGAGGTATTACCGTATAGCGTATTTCATTGTTTCAATATTCTATAGCATTATGGCATTATGATCATATGATTATAATTTTGAGCATGCTTATGAGTCTATGGCATTATCATTATGTTTATAAATTTATAATATATATATATATAGTACAGCCGTACCCGTACCCGTACCCTAGGAAAAAAAAAATTGTCGAACCGGCGAACCCGAACCCGAACCCGCATCTGAACTCGTACCCGAACCGAAAACTTAGTAATTTTCCATTGTAAGAATGAGTATTTGTTTGCATTCAATATAGTTGTCTATAATTGCAATATCTCTTCCTTATAATCAGTGTATTAGAAGTAGTTTGCTTTTTATGTCAAAACCCTCAAAGCACAAAAAAATTAGAAAATACAAAGAAAAAACAAAAAAAACAAATTAAAAACAATCAAGCACAGTTGCAGCTGATAGTGAGTTCAGTGATTGAACCAGTTGGGGTTCTTACAAAGAAAGCCTAGATTTTGCTCACTTCAACTCCCATAACATAAGGAACAAGAATATTTTCACCAACGTCATTAACTATTATGCCCAACTTGAACATTTTCCCATGATTTGCAAGTAAATGCTTGACTATGAGCTTCCCTACTAAATTATTGAATAGGTCATACTATAACCACCCAGGGGATGTCTTTCAAGCTCGAAGATAGTATACTTTATGGAAGTTCATGCTCCAAAAAGTTCTACAATTCCACTGCATAAACTCTTTTCACCAATTTTGCAGCATACCTTTTGATTGAAAACTTTCCTCCCTTTTACTCACTTACCTCAAAGTAACTGTTGTATGTTTCTTGAAACTCCTTTCTTTAAGAAAAACTTTTCAATTTACTTTTATTACCACATAAGCACACCCAAAATATGAATTATTTACCTTTTCTAAAAAATACCTTATATCCCCTAAAGAAAGATAAACTAATGCTCTATTAATGTCTAACGTAAGAACCCAAGCATTAATTTATTTTATACCTTTATCATCATGCATTAAGTGGGGCATTACACAGACAAAACTACATGAACATCGAACCTTAACACACAAGTTTCAATGGGACCTAAAACCCAAGCAACCTTCAAGATAGGCCTCACAGCCAACAATACAAGTCAGCTAGCCACCCACCGAGTTGCAAAAACAACCTCCTGAAACCCAAACCTCTAACAAGATAGGCCTCATAGCCAGCAGAACAGGCCAACAGGCCAACCACAAAGCAACAATAACATGTGTAAAAAAATTGAGCCCATCAACACTCCTTGAGACAGCCATCCAACGGCAAGCCTATCACTCTGAGAACCATATTTATGAGCCATAAATAGTGGTAATACTGAAGGAACAAAGAGCCCCCCTCGTCCAACTCCTATCACTTGCAAAACCAATTTCCAAGCCATAAACACTCAAAATACTGATGGACCACAGAAACGCCATCATCCCACTTGCCTCTCCCCCTCTATAGGAAAAATTGCCAAGAATACCCTGTCCACAATAGCAAGGACTCACCAACTTACCCAAACTCCACCTCAATAGGAGTTACAAAGGAGAAAACCTACTGAAGAAGTATGAGCAACCACCTGCACCTGTAGAACCCCTCTTCACCTCTATTGGAGAGGTCTCCACCTCAATAGGAAACCAAATCTATAGAGCAAGGAAGAAAGCAAATACTCCAACGGAGAGCGGAAACTTCGCGACCATGGGCTAGAATTCTTCAAACAACAAAATCAGCTTTTCTAAAAGAGCACCAAAAACAGCCCCAGTAGGAGCCAAAATAGCCACTACCTTAGACAAAGCAACCCAGAAAAACATTGAACCCCAAACCACGAGGGCCAAAGAAGAAAAACAGCAAACAATAAAGTTGTAGAACATATAACCCTATGACAGATCTAACTTGAAGGCGCCTGACCAACAAACTAGCAATTTCAAAACAGTGCAGTGCCCTTGCCACCACCCAACAAGGAACACCAAATGATGCAACAGAGAGCCATCCAAGGAATGGGAAAAACGGAACTCACTTCAAATACCCACTATCACCACACAAACAGCGATAGTTAATAAGCCAAAACCATCAGCGAAAGCAAGACGCCCCCCAAAGAGACCGAACTTTGAAGGGATTACAACGAGGAACAAAACGGACTGAAAATAGTGCACCAAGAGCATACTGAAGACCACCATCATATTCACAACAAAAACATTGATATCTGCAGAAGACGGAAAGTGCAAAACAAAGACATTTGAGTAGAAGTACACAATGCTTAATGCAAGTAGAGACATGCAAACAATCTTCTAAAAAGCCCCCTCATTTCCCATGTCCACGAGAACCATGAGAAATGCTTGGCTAGTTCTAAGGACATACAAAGCATTCGGACAGTTGAAGTAGAACAACTCAACAAAAGTCGAGAGATGGAACAGGCGCTTGAAGAGACCACAATCACCAAAGACATTACAACCTTGGCAAGAGAGTGGACCACCTCTACCAATCCAACCCAGACAAAGAGGCAACATAAGACCCCCAATCAAAAAACCACCAGTCATCGCAGCAACAAAGGGCAGGGCTTCATCATAGGCATCAAAGCCTTAACCACTTCAAAACCTCCCAAAAAAGGCCTAGCAACAGTGGAGCCAAGTCTTTGACCAATGCATGCAAAAGAAACATAGAAGGAGGCCAGCACCCCAGCAAAACCAACTTCTAAAACCACAAAATCGCCTTCCCACACACACAGGCAGCAAATCCAGACAAGGGCAGGAATGAATGACTCTGAAACACCCTGCACATCAGTGGCAGGAACATCATGCACCGAAACCAGGAGAAGCCAAAGAAGCCTCTTCTGATCATCTAGCAAGTAGAAGCACAACCACAACTCATCATCTTCCTCTGAATCTTCACCGCCATCGCCCTCCCCTTCAAAAAATTTCAAAACACCAGTCATGCTCCCTTTCCCAGCCCATTTGTCTCTTTATCAAGTTGTTGGTTTTCCTTTTTTAAATGATTTTTTTTACAAATGAACTCTCTTGTTTTATTTTGAATTTTTATTTTATTTTCATTATTCTATGAATCTATAACATATGCTTAATTTTTTTCAAATGAATTAAGTTTTACATATATTTTTTGTTTTCAATTGTTTTGATTCTTTGAATGTATTGTCTATTGAATTTTTTGTCATAGGTATTACAATGGCAATCGGTTCTAGCTCCATGAGATGACCCCACTTCAATACAAACCCAAATTCTCTCCTTCCAAATATGTTGATACTGTACAACTTTTAAGTGGAGGGGGAAATGTCTAGATTTTTATTAGGTATGATGTTAGGTATTCAAACTCATACAAGCAAGTGAAAGGCCATTAATGCCACATCCATGGAAATTTTTCCCAAGAAAAAATGGTGTACCTATTCTAGAAGCACAAGTTATGGTATATATTGATGACCAAAAAAGAGAAAATAGTGTAGCAAGCCGCAAATCAAATCATCCTTTGTTAAAGAAAGGATCTTGAAGCCCCCTGAACCACCTTCTAATCTTCAACCTATAAAGAGCTACCCATTTTTTGCCACAGTTAAATAACAACCCATGGCCTTTACACATAAGAAATCAATCAAGCCATGGGAAATGGCATTTCGAAATGAACTTCAAAAGATTGTCAATCAATACATAGCAAGTTGTCTTTATGCAAATGGATTGGCTTTCAATGTCGTTTGCTCAACATATTGGAAACAAATGGTGAAAGCAATTAATGAGGCTTCAAACGGGAAAAAGGACCTAAGTTTTGAGAAAGTGCATAGTACCTTATTGAAAAAAGAGGTGAAGTTCATAAAGGAGTCATTCAAGCTCATATGGGAATTGTGGGCTGAAACAGAGGTATCCATCATTTTCGATGGATGGAAAGATACAATAAATCAACCATTGATCAAAGTTATTGCAACCTCCCATAAAGGGGCAATGTTTTTTATAGTGGATTGTGAAAGGGAGGTGAAGGATGGTGCATTCACTACTAACATTTCATGACAGCTATTGACAAAGTGAGCCCTCGAAATGTTGTGCAAGTCATAAAAGACTGTGAAAAATTGTATAACAATGAAATTACTCGTTGAGAAGCATTATTCACACATTTTTTGAACACTTTGTGTTGTCCACTTCCTCAACCTTATGCTACAAAAAATTGGCACCAAAATTGATCCAATCAAACAAGTGTATTATGAGGCCAAAGAGATCCAAATGTTCATCACTAACCACCATACATCACAACAATATTCAAAACATTCTTGAAATTGGAGCCTGTTGAAAGCAATTTAACTAATAAAATTTATTTTGATAAGTATGTTTTATTTTAGTAAAATTTTAATTTTCATGTTTGTAAATTTCATAGTTCCACAGAGTTTCCTTACGGGGAAAGAAGGACATGGGGACGGGTTTCAAGGATAGGGGGACCAAGGGCCTAAGTTTGGGGATAGCAGGGGGATGGTGGCGAGGTGGTGGTGGAGCAGTGGCACTGAAATACATATAGTACTTGAAACAATAGTTCAACTTTGGAAAACTAGTTTTAAACATTTGAATTTTGAAGTGAACATTAACATGGCATCACTCCTCTTCTTGCTCTTCATCTTGCTCCTCCTCAACCCTCTTGATCATGGGTCAGCATTGTTTTTCAGCCTCAGAATAATTCAACTGGAGAAAGCAGTGGAGTTAATGGGAATAACAATAATGGCAATCATGAGGTGAATACAAGAAACAGAATTGTGGGTCAGCATGCTGCAATTCCTAGTGGGTCATCCTCTAGACCCCTTTTCCCAGTCTTCACGCCAAGGGAAGAGCAACAACCGGTTGAAGCTGCACCAACTTTTGCTGATGATGCTCGTCAAGCATACATGGAGTACGTTTCTTTACCTCCTGATTTGAGAGGTACTTGGACCTTTGATCAATACATGAATCAAAGGAGTCGAAGAAATGGAGGAAGGAATGAGCAACGTCCTCCTATGGCACCTAGAAATGATTTCTACCAAGCATTGGGAAAGATTACTATGGAGCATTTTGATGGAAGTAATAAGTGCACAGCCCGATCATGGGTGCAAAAGCTAGATAATTATCTCTCTCTCAGACCAATGCCAGAAGAAGATGCTATCAAATTTGCTACTTTGCATTTGGATGGAATAGCTCACGAATGGTGGACTCATGGTTTGGTCACTCTTGGCCATAACCTCATTCACACATATGAGGAGTTTACCAACAAGCTGATCGAGAGATTTGATACCAAGGATCCTGAGTTGAGATTCAAAGAATTGGCTCAGTCATAGTTGGCATACTCGTAGAGAACTCGGCGAGTCTTAAAAAACTCGCGAGTTCTTTTTAAAAACGAGTTTTTGCAAAGTTAACTCGCCAAACCTGAAAAACGAGTTTTTGCAAAAACTCGCGAGTTTTTAGTGGCGAGTACTCGCCAAAAACTCACAAGTCCGTGCAAAAAACTCGCCTGCATAGTGTTAAAGGCTGAAGACATCTTTTATTATGTTCATTTCATTTCAAAATCACTTGATACTTGGTGTGAGGAGCTAAACCACCCCGCCTCCCCCCCCCCCAAGCAAGGAGATATCATTTCCAACGATTTTCCATCGAGGAGAGCGGATTCAAACGCCATTTTGTGTAGATTTTGAAGGGAAATTCGATTCACAGGTAGGGTTTTTGTTTTTGTTTTTTGTTTTTGATTAATTATTTTCTTTCATTCTTCTTGAAAAATACTCATTCCAAATTGAAAAAAAGACATGATAGAGCACAAAGAAACAATTTTTTTGCATTTAGAATCCAAAAAACAAGATTCATCACAATCTTTTGTTGATTTTTGCTGTTTTTTTCATTTTTTTCACTATTTTTTGAAATTTTCAGACCTAGGTTCATTTTTTGTGTAGAATGATAAGATTAGTTAATAATGTTAATTGATAATTCATTTAAACACATTTGTATCAATTTAAATCAAATTTAGCTCTAGATTTTTGAAGCTTTAATGATTTTAGGTTGTTTTTTAAATTTTTTTGTATTAAAAAACTAATATGTTGTACATATTTTTGAATGTGTAGATTGATCATTGATCAGTGAATACACATTACACACTATAATGGCTTCTGGCTCTGGTTCAGGCTCAGCATCAGGTTCCGCCCCTCCCCATCAAGTTCCACCCCTCGCACACCATCATCATGGGTTCCAGGCACTCGTCCTGCAGGGGCTAGAGACCCTACATGGAAATATGGTGTCAGAGGGCCAGTGCCTGGAACAATTGTTTGCGGTGAATGCAAAAATACATATCATGGAGGCATAAATCGCCTCAAATACCATCTAGTAGGCATTCCTCAGCGTGATTCCAAGGTTTGTGGGCAGCCCAAAGAAGAGATTAGAAGAGAGATGCTTGCCCTACTTTCACTTGCTGAGGAAAAAAAAATGCAAAGGGAGAGGGCTAAAAAAGCCATAGCAGCATCCATAGCCAGTGCTAGTGGACATGCGCATGCCCATGGGACTCAGGAGCACGGGGTCAGCACATGGAGATAGAGTCAGATGAGGATGCAGATATTATTGGCATTGTGGGCTCTCTTCATGGTCCACGGATTCGCATTCATGGCACATCCTCCACAGCCACATCGGCTAGGCCCCCCTTGTCCTCTAGTTCGACTAGAGTGCCAATGCCACCACCACCTTCATCTTCACGCAACCCACAAAGTTTTTTTGTGCCAAGAAACACACCAGGAGCACAGGGATCATTGGAGGCTACAGGGTGGAACAAGGAGGTGCATGAACATGCCAAAATGGCATGTGCTGATTTTTGGTATTTCAATAACATACCATTCAATGTGGCGAGTAGTCCCTATTGGCACAATATGGTCACTTCATTGACAGTTGCAGGAAAAGGCTTCAAGCCACCTTCTCGCAAAGATTTGAGTGGGAGGTAAGTGACAAGTCAACTTAAATTTTATGTTCTTTAATTTAAAATTTAAATTACTTTATTATTTATGTTGAATTCAAGCTATTTTTTGTTTAAAACTTACAATTTTGTACTTATTTAATTATTTTACTTTGTACTTGCAGTTTGCTCACAAATGCAACCGAAAGGGCAATGCATGTGGTGGAAGAGCAAAAAACTAAATGGAAGAAATTTGGCTGCTCAATTCTTTCTGATGGGTGGACGGATGGGAGAAACCGCACCATCCTTAATTTTTTGGTTGCTTCCAAAGGTGAAGTTGTGTTTTGGAAGTCGGTGGATGCTTCCAACAGGATAAAAACTGCAGATACATTGTGTACGTTGTTGGATGAAGTTGTGATGGAGGTGGGGATTGCTAATGTGGTGCAAGTCATCACAGATAATGCAGCAGCTATGTGGCAGCTGGAAGGATGCTTGAGAGTAGACATCCATCACTCTTTTGGTCACCTTGTGCGGCTCATTGCCTTGACCTTCTTTTGGAGGACATAGGCAAACTTGTTTGGGTGGCACCGATTGTAGATGATGCAAGGAGCATCACAAAATATATCTACAATCACCCTTGGGTTCTTAATTTGATGAGAGAGCATACGCAAGGGAAGGAGTTGGTGAGATCGGGTGCCACAAGGTTTGCAACAATTTTCCTAACGTTGCAAAGCATTTTGGATTCTTTGGGCTCTCTAAAACAAATGTTCGTGAGTCAAGCATGGAATGACTCCTCATATTCAAAGAAGGCCGAAGGAGATAGAATTTTTGCAATAGTCTTCGACCCCTTGTTTGCAAAAAAAGCTACAGAGATCATGAGGGTAACTTCAAAACTTTGATTTTAATTTTAATCTCAAGTTGAATATAAATATATATTTTTTAATTTAACTTTAAGCCTTTCATTATAAATTTCTAACTTTGATCTTTTTGTATTTTTAATCTAGGTGTCAGAGCCCTTGGTTAGAGTCTGCCGCTTGGTAGATGGGGATGAAAACCCAATGGGATACATTTATGAGGCCATGGATAGGGCCAAGGAGGCCAGCAAAAGTTATTACATGGGGGACAGCCTCAAATTTGATCCCATATGGGAGATTGTTGATAGGAGGTGGAACAATCAACTCCACCAACCCATCCATGCAGCAGGGTACTTCCTCAACCCTTCTTTTCTCTTCTCAGAGAGCTTCTCTGATCCTAATGGAGAGGTTATGGAGGGGCTCACAACATGCATTCAGAGGATGGAACTTGAGGTTGCAGTGAGAGACCTCATCGTCAAGGAGATGGATATATACAGGGAGGCAACTGGTAATCTCTTTTCTTCAGAGCTGGCTGTTAGAGGAAGAACCACTCTGCCACCAGGTATAAAATTCAAAGTCTTTAAATTTTAAGTTTATTTCACATGCATCTTAGAATTTGATAAAATGTGTTTTGACTTTTGACTTTTGAGTCTTTGACTTTGTTTTCTAACTCTTCAATTTTCTTCTTTTTTTTGTAGATGTTTGGTGGAAAAATTGGGGTGCAAAAACCCCAAATCTACAAAAAATTGCCCTCCGCATTCTATGTCAACGTTGTAGTGCATCCAATTGTGAGCGCAATTGGAGCTTGTTCGAGTCCATTCACACGAAAAAGAGGAACAAGTTAACACAAAAGTGCCTCAATGACTTG
>VDFB02072349.1:0-49066 GCA_007258455.2 Sequoia sempervirens
GATGATCAATTATACACTTGTACTAGATTTGGATGAGGCTAGACATTAGATTATAAATATTATGTGTTGTAATGATGTTTCTCTTGTCTTGGCTTTAGCTAAAAGATCAAGGACCTATATGTTCTAAGTTTAACATGGACCTATTGAAGAGATCATACATCATTAGCATAGTGAACTCATACCCCACTCTTGACCCATTTGGTAGTGAATGATTTCACATGTATTATCCACCTCTTATTAAAATGAATTATTTATTTATCTTATATTCTCATAAATACCCAAGTCTTGAGTTATGGATGTCTATTATGGGGACTTATTTTAGGAGTAGTACCATGACTATCTCCTAATATTTGGGTGCTAATTCATGGATTCAATTATGAGGGCTAGTTTGAGGGGTGTAGGAGATGTCTAGTCACTTTAGGCACATTCCCTAGTTGTGGGAATGATTAATAGTTTGATCTTCTTTTGGCTTGAGAAGCTTACATATATTGTTATTATATTTGACATTAGTGTAATGGTTAGATATTGATAAATTTTTGGTTTAGGGTTTTAGAAGGAGATTTTTCTTGTCATAGCTTTAACATGTGTTGGTGTTGGTAGAAGAACATGGTTTGATTTGTATCTTTTATCTCTATTGTTTGTTTTCTATATTGGATGTTTGCTTTATTTCATAGTGGAGTTGAGATTCATGTAGAGCTAATCAAATTACTTTGTTTACTTTTTCAATCATGTTAATGATTATTTACTATTGTATGAACACATATATTTGACCACCTTAATTTTTTTTTATAAACATCCTATTTGAATCATCCTAGTCTCATGTTTTTGTTAAATCCATCATTTGAATTGATCAATTCTACTGACATTTTTCAATTGATAAATTTTGTTGTTTTTATTGTCTTGTCACACCACCAATTTATCAACTTCATCACATCAATTTTTCCTTGTTAATTAATTGATTATACTATATTAATTAGTTAATAGATCATTCCTCCTTTTTATAACCTTGCATCTAAGTGATTTATTAACCATTATTAATTAATTAATTAGATCCTAAATAATTTATGAACATATATCTAATTAAAATAAAGAAATTTTAAATATCCTAACCCACATTTCATTCATTTCAATTCAGTCAATTTCACCTTTAAATCATTAATCAACTTATTTATCTAATTATTTGATCAACTTAACTCTCAATAAAATTAGTTAACAAAATAATCAATTGAGTTGATTAATCAATTAAGCTAGTTAACTTGATAGTTGGGTTGGTTGAATAATTAATCAATTGGTTTAACTAGTCAATCAAACTACTTATCTCCAAATTAATCAATTGGTTTAATGGTCAGTTGGGTTAGTTGTTATTATCTAGAAGGAAGTAAAATTTAGTACACTTTCTCGTATGAATACACCAAAACCAAATCAGATCCACATCTTAAAATTTTGATTTACAGTAAACAATACAAACAAAGAATTGGTTCATATAATTTGAAAACAATTATTGAAGCTAGTTACAACATTTTTCTAGATTTTATTTAAAATATTTTTATGAAAGATTGTATATATCTTTTCAATAAAACAAATATTTGATTGAATTTGTTTGGTGACATATCTCAATGTATAGATTTGCATATATTTTTATTTGTATGTGTGTTTTCAATTGAAAATTAAGTAGAAAATGTTAATGCATCATAAATATGATAAAAAAAATTATACATAGATTTTAATAGAGGTTGATAAATTGCAACGAACAAAATAATTGCAAATTGTTTCATTGTAGGTAGAAGTAACTTTTTAATTAATTTATTCTGCCACCTTATAATATTATGATAGTAGTATTCACTATCATTTAAGACATTGTTACAGTTGAAGACTTAACCAAAACATTTAATGTGTTGTAAATTTAAATAAAAAATTAAACAATGATTGAAAAATCACTACAAAAAGTGCATCCAACAATACATTAATAGTCCTATCCTAACAAAAAATTAAAAAAATAGAAATATCCAATTTAAAAAAAAACACACCACAAATATATTCAAATTGTCTAAATAAATAATAAAATAAATACTGTATGCATTATATCAAAACCAAACTTTATTAGTCAATAGGCTATTTGTTTGAAGTTTCCATTGGGATTTTTGTTAGCCTAGCCATGAATAGGATTCATAAGTGCCAGAGATCTCCTAGTCGATGGTGAATTCCCTGTGGTTTTTTACGATGACATGGAGCTTGCCAATTACATGGGTTGGTGGTGGTGGAGTTGGTTGCCTCGATACTCAGAAGCAGAATGGTAAGTGTTTGCTCACATGAGGGTTAATGCATCATGTCGTTGTTGTACTATGGTGGCAGATGAAGTAAATGCAATATTCAATGTTGTAGTGTGGGAAAGTATACTTTGAAATGTGCCAAAAGATATATTGATTAAGTTGCATTGTTGAAAGAGCCATTGTGGTGTTGGTTTGATAGTAGACTATTGTAAAAATCATCGTCTTCAGCTCCATTTTATAGCAAATTGGAGGGTTTTAAAACTGTTGTGCTCCAGAATCTGTAAGTCATTTTACATGGGAATTTTGCATAAATGACTAATTTATTGTTCATGTGTTTCATTCTTTCTTATTTATCCTTTTGATAGTAGGTTGGATGGTTTTAACACTAATGTGCTGCAAAATGTGTGAGAAAGTATATTGATTAAGTTGCATTGTTGAAAGAGCCATTGTGGTGTTGGTTTGATAGTAGACTATTGTAAAAATTATTTCCTTTAGCTCCATTTTATAATAGATTGGAGGGTTTTAAGATGGTTATGCTTTGGAATCTGTAAGTCATTTTACATGGGTATTTTGCATAAATGATTAATTGATTGTTCATGTCTTTCTCTCTCTGCCTATTGTAGGTTTCCAAGTGGTTGTGTGAGATGGGAAATTGGTTTCAAGTGTACCCACAAGTGTGCTACTTTCAAATTAAAGAGCATGACCAAAGTCTTGAGCAAGGCTTGTTGCAATATTAGGAATGTAGGTTTGATGTAGCCCTAGTGATGGAGTTGTGAAGCCCTGTGTCAAATTCCATGCAACAGTTGATCGGGGGATAGGAGCTACATTTTCAAAGGCTTGATGTTCCATGAGTTCTTCTTGAGTGAGTTCAAATGGATTTTTTGTGATATCTTCTATCTCATATGGACTTGCTAGGGATGAAGTTTGTTGTGATGGTGTAACTTGACTTCTTGGATCAAATTCTAAAGGATTTGGATCACTTCAGGTAAATGTAACTTTTGTTTTCTCTGTGATTCTCTTGTGTTGTGATCTTGTCTTTACCATAAGTTTTGTGTCACCTTTGGAGATTTGTGTTGTGATTTCTGATGTTGGAACTCTCTAGTTGACTCAAATCTAGGTAAAAGGGACGCTTTAAGTCTTTTTGGAGAAATGATGATAATGGAGGATGAAAGGGTGAGTGATATGGGAAGTGATATTTGTTTGGGACAACACTTTTGACTTGAGTTTGATGTTTTGATGTTGGGATAAAGGATGTTGAACTTGTAAATATTTAGGGTAGACTCATACCATCAAGATAAACTAGTTCAAAGATGATAACTAAATCCACTAAATGCATGGAAAATGATACATTTCACTACAAAATAGCCAAGTTAGGGGTTTGGTTTGATAGATGTTCAAGTCACAAAGTGTTGGTATATTCAATTTTTTTTACAAAGATAGGTGAAGTGGAGGTTGAAATTTTGATGAAGGGGTGAATGAGTTGTTTGACCCAATGTTGACTTAAAGTGAACCTTTGTTTTGACAAGACCAAGGTAGTGAGAACGATGCCGAACCTCTAAAGTTTTCAAATCTTAAAGACTAATGTTGAATTAGATGAGAGGATAAATGGGGATGTGTAAACCTGTTCGGTTACTCCTAGCTTGTGCATAATGGTTTCTCAACAAGAGGTTGCAATTGCGATAAAGTATTAAGGTCCACTTCCTATTGAATTTGGAATCATGATACCTACATCTGTAATAGTGAGATGTAGATCTTCCCCTATGGATTTTGATTTTGTGATAGATCATTTAGGGGATTTCAAGGTCATGATTATGTGAGAAATTGGATACATTGGAAAAGATCAGGATTCTGATAGTAATAGAAGGAATACAAGTTTGGATTGTGTCTTGAAGCATGCTTGTAAAAGTTATATACCAACCTAGTTCTGGTTTTATGAAGTTCCCAAAGATGTTTCTTGAGAGCTTTCGGACTAAGATTTCTAAGTCTAAAATGATGACCTGTAGACCTTGCTTTAGGAAACCTGACTTTCTGTGAGATCATTTTCAAACAGTTTAAGTTTATGGAATAAAAGAAGATATTTATTGCCATGCAAGTGGTGGTAATGTGGGCCTTCTAGCCTCAATATTAGCTTGTTCCTCTTCTTCAACTAAAATGGTTGTTGCATTTCTCCATTGGGAATTTGTTTCTTTTGTTTCAAAAGTGAAGCTTCTCAAACTGCTAATGAGATTGGTTTGTTTTTCATTAATGAGTTCAAATTTTGGTTGAATTATAGTACCCAAAAGATTAGGTTGTTCAACAGGAGAAATTAGTCTCCAAATAGTCATGTGGGGTTCATTTTATAGTTTATCTTGCTTAATGAGTTTATTTTACCACAAACACTTATCTAATTAAGTTTTCAAACTAGATGTTTATGTCTAAAACATCATAACATTCACAATGTCCATTTTGTGAGAAACATGAGTTTGAAGCCATAATTGCCTATGTTGTCTTTGGAAAATATAAATTTTGATATAAGTCAAGATATTTAGAAATCTCTAAGGATAGAAATCCTTAGGACAACAATAATATCAAGGCTATTTTCAAGAAGTATCCATATTTAGGCCAACTATTTGAAATTTTGAGGAAGATAGTGAATTTTGTTTTTGTATTGTTTTGGAATCAAGCAAAGTATTAAACTGACTCACAATCCATTTACAACCCTAGGTTCGAAATGGCTATACTTGTTGAGTCCCCACTTAGATTTCTCCAAACACTAAACAATGTGAATAGTTAGAGATTTGGCAACATTGGCTCCCCCCACTGACACACACTTCTCGGGACCACCAAATCTAAAAACCCTTAAAATCGGAGATCAAGGATTTTTCTATTTCTACAATTGAATAGTACAAATGTGGGGCAGCTTCAGAATGACTGTTCTTACACCAATGATGTTAATGGATTTTGGATTCTAAACAAGGGTTCGTAGTAAGGGCTTCCAATTTAGGGGGTGCAATGATAAACTCATCAAGAGGTCTCCCAACCCTTAGAACAAGGGATTTATGCATCATAAAGATACTGGGGAGAGCTATCATGTACTGCTTCCCATTGATCACAATTTTCATTGCAACCACACATTTATATAGTGGTTTGGAAGAGCTGGTTTAACTTGTTACAGCTTGGGTTGTTCCCTCCTTTGAAGTAGGGGGCATGCCCTCTAAGGATAAACAATAGTGAGGAAGCACATCCATAGTTTGATCATCTTCATTCGTATGAACAAAGAGAGAAACAAGGTATGCCTTTATCTCATACTAAGGGGGTTGAGTTTTAATCCAAATTGAAATATGTAGGTGATTATACAAAGTGTTAAGGAATGTTTTTGTTTCTCAAGGTCACCAAATGGCATGAGAGAATTACATACACATTCAATAACAAAAGTGTAAATAAAAAAAACATAGCAAATAGTAGTAAATTTTAACTCCTAAGCTAAGATGACTTCATTTTATGCACCAAATGAAATATGAAGTTGCTTCAATGTTCAATTTTAAACCCAAAAGACAATGCTAAGATGAGTGTTCAATTTTAGTCTCGTTTGAGCATTTGTTTCAAACCCAACTGAAATCTAGTGAGGTCCTACAACAAAAGTAGAAAGCATAAAAATTTAGGTTTTAATTGCCCCAAAAGTGTCAAACGCTTGTTACAATTATAGAATTTCAAGATAAGAAGGATTTCTTCACTTTAGGTCCATGTCATCCAACCTACAAAACCTTGTTAGTCTAACAACCAGAAAATTTTAGAAGTGCATTAGTGAACTGAAGAATCAAGAAAATTACAACACATGTCAAAAAAATGATCGAAAAACTTCTTATCCTAGTTGGGCGTTGTTGAACACAATAGCGTCATGATTTGAAATTTGGGCATTGCTCTATAGCAAAAATAGAGAGCATGATAGCGTTGAGATTTTTTCAGGCATCACTCTAATGAATTTGGGGGTGTTGTCATTTGAATTCTTCGATACCTCTCTATTAAATTAGCATCACCATATTTAAATCAACACCAGTGCATTTAATCAACATCGTTGTTTCAAGCTGAGATAGCATCGCTATATGGTGACACTCTTCAAAGTGTGTCGTTGTATCTAATTTGGGCATCATTGTATCTTGCAAAAAAAGAAAATAAATGAAGTTTGAGCTAAAAATTGATTAAATTGATAATTTTCTCTCCTTCTAGCACCAGAATATGGACCGAGGATCGTCAGTGTGGGTTGATTACGCTTGATCCATAATGAATCAAAGCATAATTTATCAACTAAACTTCAATCACAAAAAATATCATTTAAATTGAAATTGAAACTAAAAATTATAAACTACAAAAATAAATAAATTCCTACTCTAACCCATTTGAAACTTATCCTGTTTTAGAATTGGTGTTGTGTTGATGTGGGACAACGACCCTTTCCCAATCCCATGATTAGTTAGCCTGTTTCAATCAATTATATGGAAGAGAATCGATGAAACCATTATGATAAATGGATGAAAATCTAATTTATGTTAGATTAAAAATGATGCAAGCTAAGTTAACATGATTTTATGCTAAAATTGATCTAACTATGCAATTGCTAAGCTAATCAAAGCTAATTCTAAGCTAAAAAATGGAAACCCTAATTTATAAACAAGCTACTAGATGGATGCATGGAAGCCATTAATGGAAGCTTAAAGCCATTATGCAACTCAAAATGAACTAAAATTAGCTAAAAGTGAGTAAATTGAGCATGTGAATGAAAGTGAGTTCAATAGCATAAGTTTGCAATTGAAAGATGGATCCATTTGTCTCCAAATAGTGTTCTATTTATAGGAGAGCAAATGAGAAATAGAGGGTTGAGATTGAAAAATCTAATCAACGGTTTAGGATGGAGGAAATAGGAGACATGGATCATGGATTATTATCAATGAATGAGACTACAAGATGATAATTAATCAAGGGCTCACATTTGTTCTAAACAAACACACTCTTGACCTGCACACACAGGTCACCAGGTGACTTGCTCAAGAGGTTAGAGGTTTAGCTTGATCAAGAAGCCAAGTGAGATGATTGGAGGAGAGAGAATATTCTTTGGAATATTCTCGTGGGTGAGGATAAAAGATATTTTTCAAATAAAAAGAAAGTTTTAATTGTGAAAAAAAAGGATAAGGAATATTCCATGGGAATATTCCCCTTTTAGAGGAAGATTAGTTTAATTGTTAATTAAACAAGGTTTAATCATGTAATTAGGGGATTAGAAGAATTAAAGGGATATTTATTAAATTAAACAATTTAATAAATGGTGGAGAGATGAAATGATATTTAATTAAATCACATATTAGAGTTATTTAATTAAATAAGATGACTTAGGAAATTAAATTAAATACTTTGACTTATTTAATTTAATGAGATGAAGTGTTAGCGTGAAAGGGGGATGAATTAAATTGATTTGAATTAATTAGGTTAATAGGCGAAAATGATGCCATTAATTAATTAGCTAGGATTTAAATTTGATTAATTAAGTGAAAAGAGGATGGGTTTCGAGAGGAAATGATATTAGTAAACCTGATTCGAGTGTATGATATCATTTAGGAAAAAAATTTAGTGTCTACACCTACAAACACAAAGAGAGGAGAAAAATTCTTGTTTTTGGTGGATAAGGATTTGCCTTGGTCAAACCCTAGTTTGTTAATTAAACCTTGATATTGAAACGATGATAAAAATGGAGGAATTGATGAGTGAAAAAATCTTGTTACACCTCACCAAATCCTTTAATGGTTTCCCTTAGAGGATTAAATTCTATCATATCACTCCAAAAATTGGATCTTACATGAGATGGCTTGATTGGATGCTTGATTTGACACTTGATTTGATGTTTGAATGCTTTCTTGAAACTTGAAACCTACATCAAAATTTTAGCTCAAAAACATGCATGTGCACACATAAATCTTTACATCATGATAGGATCTTGAATGCTGCATTAATTGACTAATAAATATGCTCTCCAATTCTCTTGACTATAATCTTTTCTCTTGTGAAATTTGAATTATACAAATTAGATTTGAATTGATAAAAAGACCTTATATTTATAGGTGTTTCCTTAAATAGTTGATAATTAAACATCACAAGCTAACCTTTCCAATTTGAATTTAGATCATTAAAATGCCATCAAAAACATATTAAAAAATAGGTTTCAACACTTAAGGGGGACCCATTTTCCCTTGGGAAAATGGTTCATAGACCCTAAACCTAGAACATGCATTTTCTAACATGTGTAATTAAGTGTAAGCATTGGTTAAATTTGGGTTTCCCTTTTGGAAAAAAAATAATAATTAGGCATAATTGCGCCTTGTTAAAGGCTTAATTAAGTCCAATTTGTTAAGGGGATGCAAACATAGTGTGAAAATGTAAAGGTGTACATTTTTTGACACTACATTTAACCCCGACTTTAGTGAGAGTATGAACTTGCGCTCAGACTCGCACTAAAGTAGAAAACTAAGTCAATAGAGGTCTAAGAGTACAAGTGTTGGAAATATAAGATGAAAAAGGTCAAGGAGGGTGATCAAGCACCCGAGAACTAAGATCTCATGGAAAACCCACAAAGGCACAAAGAGACGCATTCCTACAACAACACAAGATGTGCAATCATACAATGTCACAATATTCACACCTATGTAAGTTTGTTTAAGCATCTGCATTTGTAGACTGGTACAATGATCAATATATATAAATTCATTTTTTTTAGTTTTAGTGATTTTATTAATAAATTTTAAATCATTGAGTTTTAAATATTAATTGGCCAGTTCATAATTCCGAACACCCACGACCTTTTTGCTAGCACTTAGGCACTTAGTGGCCTGGTGGCAATGTGGGCACTTGTTGCCCAACACTTTGACACTCGACCTCCCTACCATTCACTTGGTGACCTGGGTCTTTTTTCTACTGACTACAAAAATGGTCTTATGAAGGACCGAGTGCTAGCCTCTAGGGGGCTTATAATTTGATCCCAAGGCCCTAATATGATAGTTTCATTCAATGAGCCATATCTTACAAAATAAGAGTCAACTTCTCACAAATGAGATATCGACATAAAGTAGGTCAATTTACTTCATAGTGGTGTAGGCCATTTTTCCACATTTTACTATAGGTACATTTGATTACCAATTGAAGTTTCTTTTCCCTTTTGGACCTCTGAGCTCATAAATTTTCACCATTTTATCTAATTTTTGTGATTCTAGTGGCAATTGAAAAATATTTAGGAGCTCTACAATTTGGTTCATGCACTTTTTTGACATTCAGCCCCATGTATTATTTATTCAAAATTTTCATATTTAGAATCTTCATTGATAACTTATAGATATTGTCTCCTAAATAAGTTATGTTTGTGAGGGCGGTATTCACTTTTAGTTGTAATTTATATTTGGGAGGTACCACATCAATTTGAATTAGGTATTTATCTATTTTTCTATCTTGCAACTTGTTCTTTTAATGAATAAATTGAGGTTTTAGGTTCTAACTCCTCATAACTATCACACGTAGAAGGTGAGAATGAGGAAATTACTTTGGTGTAGGGGCTTCTGGTCTACCTTGGATGATGATCAACCTAATGTTTTTGAGAGAATATGAAATAAGTTTCTTGTAGGAGCAAGTATTATGAGGCTATAGGCTTGATTGCTATGAATGTTTCTGAAAATTTGTTCTTCCATATTGAGGATTGTACTAATCCTAGGCACCTATATGGGATAAGTACAAGGAATTATTTTGTTTAGTAAGTGAAATTCGTGGTATGTAATTGGAGGAAAACATGTCATCACTTTCCATAGATTCTTTTCCTACCATTGAAGACTATTTGGTAAAATTTAAATCATTAAGGTCTCAACTAGCTAGTTGTGGTAAGGATAAAGCTGATAAGAAATGCATATTCTTGATATTGTCTAAGTTCAAAGATTCATTTGCATACTTCTCTACTTCCTTTTATTCTATAATGGAAGAATTAGGTGATTTATTTGGCATGACTTCTTTCAAGGCATTTTGTGATAGGTTGACTAGGGAACAAGATAAACTTGGTCAACATGATACACACTTTAAGCATCAGGCATAAATTGCATCATCACCTAAAGGTAAAGGAAATAAGAAGTCAAAAACTAAGAAAAAATCTAGTGATACACCCACCTCTCCTAGAAGGGATAAAAGTAAGAAGGAGAAACCCAAGTGTAGTTATTGTAATAGACATGGTCACGGTGAACATAATTGATATAAGAAAGAGTTAGGTTCAAAATGAGGAACACATGAATTGTTAATGGGAGTGATAAGGTAAAAGATAATAAGATTGAGGATCATGCTCTTGTTGTAATACACGCTGATTAGTCTAAAAATTGGATTCTTGACTTTGGGGCCTCATATCATATGGTAAGATCATGTAATGCCCTAAATTTACTCCAAGGAAAAAAATAGGACTATTTTTTTTTTTACACACATGTTTTGCAATTTTCCTATCGTTACACTAACCATGCACCGCATGAAGATGTAATACACTCATCAAATGACGTTTCCTCTGCAAGGAGCTTAACGACATGTCACCTAAGGGTGAGGGTTTGATATATAGATGAGCGGGCATGTGTGAAGCCCATCACCCATACCCTCAAGTGATCATGATAAAAGTCAGGGCCCAACATTTGAGTATGAGTAACTACTAGATATAAGTAAGGATTAATTGATGAAACATTGCTTTAGTTGTAAGCTCTGCCCGTGAAACCATCTTGATGTCATTGATGAGATCTACATTGAATATCTCAACTTGCAAATTTGAATATGAGAGTGGATAAAATAATTACAATTTACAAGTTAATTATTAGATTTCTATTTTAATTTATTCACTATTATCACTACTTAATCATTATTAATTTAATTATATATATACTCTAAAAATAAATTCAAAAGCTATAAAATAATTTATATAAATACTTTTATTTTCTAAACTTGTTAATTTCCTTAAATACCAAAATTTTTATATATTATTTCATTTACATATTACATGTTATTATTTTTCCCTTAAGGAGAAAAGAGAGAAGGATACGAATAAAGAGATCTTAACTCTCTTTTAAAGAATTTATATTAACTAATACTCTTTGCCTTGGTTGATAATCTTATTTATTTTGTTAGATTTCCTTGTAAGAATATGGAAACATAATTCTCCTCTCCATTATTGAAGGAGAGTTGTATTCTAGGTATGCCCACGATGGCTTTTAAATACTTAGAGTGAATTCTCACAGCATGAAAACATGGAAGAAACACTTTAACTGATGCTTACCTACATTTCAAGATGTATTTAGATATGTGCTAATGAGGAATCCTCGGGTGACGATATTAAGCACCATGCCATGTATTCAACACTCCAAGAAAAGGAGGTCTATGCTATTTGAAACAATACTTACCCAATTATTTAAAATGACTTGCTGCCACTAACGTTTTGAATATTTTCTTTTTCTCTGTCTTCAACTTAATGTACGAGTCGTGAAGGTCAGTAATAATTTTATCGCTATCATTACTGTCAGCGTTATAAAAGAAATTATCAATTCTAATATTTATTTCAAGCTGGCCATAAACTAGAATTTAATCCAATCGTTATGTTCACTTAATCCCTGATTTCGTGAGACACGAATAGGGTGGCACTAATCTTACTCCAGCCAACTCCATTCTTCAAGAAATTGGCAACAGTGATGATATAGCCTTGACTATCGACGATACTTATGGATCTATAATGATCTCATTGAAGACTAGGACAAGGTTGGTGGTTTTGGCACAAGTGGCTAACAAAAGAGAGCCCAATATTTTGAGCAACATACCCTCGATACCACCAAAGGTTATTTATCCATGTGTCTCATGAATAACCAATTGGACATTGAAATTTACTGCTAAACCCAAACTTCGCTACATAACTTATTTATTTTAAACCAAGTCACCCAAACTATATGATAACGCATCTAACCCAAAAACTCACTGTTCTCTTTTCTTTCCACAGGCATCGGGGTCAGAGTCCATTGGTAGACAGAGGGCAGGGAGAGGATCAGATCGAGGTGAAGTAAGGGATGCGAGGGAGATTTGAACTTACAATGCACGACACCCCAGAGCAAATAATTCACTCAATCCGTCAGTAAAAATAGCCACGCTACATACAACATACCCTCGTGATTTCCAAGAGACCTGTTTGAGTAGCGATTGGTTCCTTCTATATGCCAACACAAGAATTGATTTGATATGTCAATAACTGTCATGGGTTGACAAAAGGGAAGTCTAAGAGTGGTGTAGTAAATAGGTTTATAGCTTCCCTTATTACCCGTGCCGACTTCCAGCACTCAGAAGATTACTCTACCTCGCATGACATTGACTCGCTCTGCTACACAGTTGGCTGTCTCACTAGTGATGTGAATTACTTCTTAAATTTCCAAGCTTGAGACGTCCTGACCTATATTTAGGTGTTGTGTATTCCTATTGGTAAGCTACAGGTGCAAGGACAAGGCTGGCAACTGCAGTGAAGGCTGAAAGTGAATAACACAGGGGGATGTGACCATTCTATTCTATCTGATCAAGGAGATGTTGGGGGGCGTAAATCACTTCTGCAACCATTCTGTTAAATACGCGTCTCCCTCACAGTTCCTTCGTCCCTATAACGGTAATGCTCAACATATATTCATCTAGTGTTTCAAAAACTTGGGGAGGGAAACGGATTGGTGGTGGTTGGAATTAGATAACCATTGGCCATCAATACTACCTTTCAGTTTGGCCAGTCGTGGCCTAGGCATGTAAGTATACACAACTACTTCTACCTTCCCCGTAATTGTTAAGAATGTAATTCTTTCTAACTACTCTCCTCGTGCGACTCCTCTAGATGCCAAGATCATAGTGGCAATATTCAATGACTATCCAGGTGATGTCAAAGCCTCTTCTTGTTAGAGGAAGTCAAGTGAATCCTGACAGAATGAAATAATGAGGCGACTACTCCTACGGGCGACCAAAAAGAGAAATTCGTCAGTTCTCCTAAATTTTTGATAAATTTATTGTATTGATAGATTTTTCTTGGCCACTTCCTTTTTATATTCAACTCTTCTACCTAGCGATCTGCACAGTGTTCAGTTCAACATTTTATGTCTGTGAAATATTGAGCAAGACGTATATTGGTAATAAAATACTTAGCATTCTATTCCTCTTCTGATAAGCTTTGACAGAGATTGAATCGTTGTTTAAAATCAGACAATAAGTAAATAATACATACTGCAAATGTTTCCACCACAAGGGAGGTATGCATAAAATCAACTAGCATTTTAAATACCTATCTAATCTGTTATTTTGCAAACAAAGGCTATTTTATCATAACCGTCTTTCTCAGAGAAAACTTTCTTCTTCTTTTTTCGTATTTTTTTTATAGAAAGGCTAGAGAGTCATAACTGTTACTGTTTTTTTTTTTTTTTAAGAAACAAACTTTCTAACACTAACATATGTACATCCTACTCAATAAGTATTATGCAGGAAAGATGTGACACAATATTCATAGAAATTCCATTTATTTTACTTGCAAGTGTTTGCGTATATTCACAGAAATAGTGCTACATGAAATACACAAATATATATTTATGTTTTCACAATAGAATATCATACCCTTTTAAGCAAATAAATAAAATGGAGGAACTTTATTTTTATTTCTATTTTCTAACATTTATTCCTTCAAAATATAATGTATGATCTCATAAATAAAAATAATAATGGGATTGAAATAACAAATGCTCTTTTATTTTTATTTTTTTCAAGTTATAGAGTTACATTTTCATACAAAATATACAACACTTTCCCACATAGACGCTTTTTCCCCACTTCTACCAATAAAGATAGTTACATTTTTTTTGTGAGGTTATCTTCACCTTATAAACATAATGATATGACAAAATAAGTACCCCTTCCCAAAGCTTGAAGGATCCTCTTAAGCTTCTCCAACCTACACAAAGCACAAACATATTTTCTCTGGAGGCCAATGGGATGCTCACCTCCCAACCTTTGGTTGGAAAACCAACCACCCCCAAGCTAGGAGGCAACCGAGGGCACCGGGTACAACAAAGCCAAGCAAAACAATATTTACACCCATGATACACACAAGATTATTTTCACACCCACCCAAGGGATTTTCACATAACTTTAGGATTCCATCAAGAATCCAAAGTGGGGGATAGAGAGTGGACTACGCACTCCATATGGGGACTCATAGTAATAACAACAAGAATAATTCATATCATACTCCCATCATTTCACATGCAACCCTTCTTTAATCCCTTCTCTTTCTCCAAAACCCATATCACCAAAACCATTTCTACCATTTCACAATTTCACATGGGTACTCATACCCCTTTTGAGCCTCTCCTCTTAAGGAGGAATTAAACTTCCCCATGGAGGTTCCTACTCCATACCATCCCCAACAAGGGATGCTCTTCCCAACTTGGGTGAGCCTATCCCTACACAACCCTTTTTCCCATAACACATAATACATAAAAAAAAAACACAAGAAGATATGCTCCAAGGGAAATTTGAAATAAACATACAAAGCAAACACAATAGATAAAGTTTCAAGCACATCTTTTCACCTACACATATAATCTTTCAAATACAAACATGAAGAAGAAGAAACAAAAGTGGTGAATCTACCTTAAAACCAAGCTCAAGGAAGGATGGGTTGAGGATCCACACAACTCCTCTTCTTCCAAGCTTTTTCTTCAAACTCCTCACTCCCCCAAAATTCAACCAAAATCAAGAATGCAAAAGAATCCCCTAACCCTTGTTTTGAGTTTGCTTTATAGAAACTCAAGTTTTAATTCATTTGAATAGGGAGCTGACATTTGTCAACCTTCCATTCACCCTCCCAAGCACACTCACCCATGTGTTCTCACACATGTGTGAGGACTTGGGAGACTTCCAAGACAACATGGAGAAGTGGGATTGGAAAGGGACTAGTCCCCTCCCCACTTCCCAAACCTTATTTTCGCCAAACATCTTTAAGGCCTCAAAAAGAGTGCCCTGTCTTGAGACTGACCCATGATTTTAAGCTAAAAAGGTACCTAACCCATAGGTACCTTCCCTAGGGACATTAAACCCATAAAAACACTTAAAAAATATCACTTTTCAATCCCCAAAAAGTGCCTAAAAGTTCAAATCCGAGTTTGTCCACTTGGATAGACAACTCACCTCCTAGATGGACTGACGTGGCAATAAAAACCAAATTAAAAACATTTACAAATAACATCAATAATTACATGATGGAACTATAGTCCCTTCATATGGGCTTTAGCTCGGTTTCACTGGTTAATTTACATAGGGTTCCCAAGAGTCACCTCCAATTTCCATTGGCCATGGAAAGTGTACCTGCACACTCGATGCACACATTAATACATCCAAGTAAATCATATTCATATAAAAAATCAAACCATTGCATTTACACCAGATTCATAATCCACATAGCATAAGGATCCAATAACATAATTGAAAAATCATTAGCCACCTATCTTATCTCCTTTTCATTAACCATACCCTTCATACTCATCCAATTGGAGCATGATTGGTTCCCACCATTGGTTTCATTCATTCATCATTAAGTTTCTAGATTCAAAATAAACAACTCAATAACTAGCATAAAATTTGATCAATCATCATATGAACTTAAACATTTAAATATCTCATCATCATTCTTATCAATAAGCATAGATAATAACCAAACTCAAAATACTCCAAGTTCTAGATGTAGCATAGTCATAATCAAATCATCACAAGAACACAAATGTCTAAATCTCCTATCATCAATGGTATCATCAGGCATAATCAATAGTTAAACTTAAAATAGTCTACACACTGGATGTAACATAGAGGTGGGCCTCATCACTGATAGGTTTTCATCCTTGAAGAATACTTCAATCATGAAGATCTTGATAACTATTGATGTTTATTTGGATATATCTAGAAAAAGAGTTGTTGATGTTCCCAATGGTAGTTTTCATGTCATTCTTTGCATTCCTGATATTTAGAATAATAGTATATATATATATATATATATATATATAATAACACAAACTAGTAAATCCAAATCCATTGAGTTCACTCCAGATTAAATATTAATTCATGATTTTTATAGTCAAAAAATTGTTGCAATGGGTAGGGTTGATCATGATGCACATATCTACACCTTTTCTCATTTTATTCTTGATGGTGAATATTCTAAGGACCACTCTCTTAAGATGAAGTGTGGGTAGTTTTTAGATGTTGGTTTTGGTGGTTTTCTAAATTCACCTATTTTATTAGCCCTTTGATGAGGTTCTATCATCTCTTGATTCTTCAGATTTGGGTGGTGACTTCGTTTCTAGAACTTCAAATGAGGACATTTTATTTTCCAAAATTTTCTTTATATGATTTGGTTTCATGATAAGTACATCAGATTTGGTTTGACATTCCTCTTCTGTAGAGTTAGAGGACATGTTTAAGGGGGTCACTCTTCTAGTTTACTACACATCTTCTTTCAATTTCTATTTTGTGTTTCCACATCATTTGTCTCCTTCCTTGATTAGGGTCACAACTAATTTTGGTGAGACATGTCTTTGGAGACACTTGATGCATCTTCAGAGATATCATTCATGAGGCTTCTCCCTCTTTCTTCATCATGGAGATGATGTTTCTTTGGCATCATCCATTGGATCTCTTTCTTCGCAATGGGAGACATGTTATTTTTTGATATTAGATTATCTTTTATCTTTAGACTCTCTTCAGTAGTTGTGGAGCTACTTCATTATCGGGCAATTATGTGATCTCTTTCTTTCCCTCTTATGGGAGGTATTTGTAATGTATATATGTGATGGATGTTGTACTTGGAGGTATTAGGGAGTCCTCCATCTTTCATAATTTGATTGTATCTTTTTATCTATTTTAGAGAAAGGTTTTTTCCCATGTTTTATTTTCTCCATTTCTCTATTTATGATAGGTTGCATTTGTATTTGTACATGGGTACCTAAAATTTCCTCCTAGTCGAGACCTATCCTTGCATCATTTGCATAATAATTGCTTCTCCCTAAGTCGCACTTAAGGGGGGGAGTTGGTGTAAATAGGTACTTTTCCTAAATAGTTACTTAGTGGAGTCCTATTTATATGTTAATTCCACTTAGGTCCTAGGCATATTTAAATTGTTTAAATAATATTTTATCTTTTTATCTTTATTAAATATTAGAGTCCTAGGTCATTTAATGATGGCTCATGTCATTTAATAATGATACAATCATTCAATGTTTGGTACTTCATCACACCTTATCTATATAAACAAGTTCATTGTACACTCTTTTAATATATATCATCATATTTGGTAGATCTTAATATCAAACAAAATCATTCTTGCGTACGCTTTTGTAGAAGGTTTTCATTGCTTTTGTAGGTGGTTCTAGGATAGAGCTGATCTCAACTCCTACATGATGAGATTTCATTATGTGACTAGGGGATATGTTGTGCTAGGCCAACCTCAAAAAATGTCCAAAAGATCAATGACGACAAATTTGAGCCATTAAAATGCTTCTAAGATGCATATATAAATTAGACTTAGTTTAGAGTACCAAACTACAACATTTCCTTGATTAAATGAAAATGATATGTAGATAATATTTTAGAAATTTGGATATGTGAAATTAATATAATAAAATATATTTAAATACTATCACATGAAACCCAATCATGTAATTATTTACTTAGTTTCCCCTTGATAAGAAATGAACAAGTAGGTTTCAACCGACATTTGATTTTAAATTATAAAAAATTAGGGGTTAATTCTACAGTTGTGAGGTTGGCCTTTTGACTATAGAAATGATCTTAGATGGATAAATAGTTAGATGGAAGAGCATAATCATCATTATGCTTGGCATGTGTACGGATATGTGTAGTAAGTGTCTAGACTAGGAAAATGTATAGTCCAATACATGCACATAATAATAAAGTGGAGGCAATAAATGTGAGAATGTGTGTATATAAGGATAGGAAAAGGCTACGAAAACTAACATAACTTCTCACAAGCTGGCATCACTTGTTGATATGTACATGTATTAAGAAATTCTCCCAAAATGACTAGAAAACTAAATGCGAGATGTCATGGGCATGCAAATTTTATCAATAAAATGTTTTTGAAAATCTTACCAAAGCACTTTATTAAAAGATATAATTTTGGTGTCAAAGCCCCCAATTCGTGAGTTGTGTCAAAAATATTAGATTGAGTGTGGTAGGCTACCAATAATAACCTTTTACCTCAATCTTTATAGATATAAATTAATTGTTGAGTCTAAAGAAACATAAAATTATGTTGAATATAAAGTAGTAAATAATGATGTCCTTTTTTAAGGGATTAAATTTTCCTTCACATATATATATCTCATGGAAAATAACTAAATAATAATAAAACAATGAGATTTAAATTTGATAGTGGAACAATAAATGTAGAATTGAATTTATAGAAATTAAATGAATTAAATGTGATATTTAGATTTTCGATGGAGGTCATATATTGATTTAAATTTGAGAGGAACAATAAATGTAGAATTGAAACTAAATGTGATACTTAGATATTGGATGAAGAAATCTATTGTTGAAGATGTCAAGAATAAAGATCTATCAATGTGAAAAAATAAGGCCTTATCCAATGAATGTAGGTCAAAATCTTCAAACTAGTTGTACTTTCCTGTAGTTCATCCTCACACCTACAAAATTGATCTCTACACTAGAAAAATTATCTTGCTTGTTTAAATGAAGCTAGATTTGTTAAAGTGAATTGGTAGGGAATTGTTGATTATAGAAGATTTGCCTTGACTCATTGTGCTTGTGTTTGAAGTGGGGCATTTTCAAGAGACGCCATTTGGGAACTTGCTAAGAAAAGATTTATTATCCTTTTGTCAAGCCCTTTTAGGTGAATTTATTTAAGGTGATAAACCAAGATCAAAGATAGTAGGCAAACATGTTGTACAAAATGTTCTTAAGTATACAGTGTAGCACACAAATCCACATAAACATGTAGTAGATCAATTCACAATGGTTAGTAAGAGACGGAAACATAGGCCCAATTTATGAAATTTGAGGTTAAAAGTGAAGGGTTTAGATCCATGCATGTGGAAGTGACATGGGTAAACTCTAAACCTCTCAATTTGATTTGTGGAAGTGGATGCAAGATTTGAAAATAAAAAATAGTTGTTGGAGATGAGTGATGATAATGAAAAGATAGATTAATATCATATGCTACTTGCAAACTTATTATTGCATAAAAAATACTCTAATCAAAATAGACCAAAAATATTAAAAAAATAGAAATATGAAATTTTCACCATTACACATTTTAACATTCTAAACAAACAAAACAGACCTAAAAAATATTTAGATCTAAGATCTAAATATATAATAAAGAATTATATGGTATACATCATAGTCAAACTAAACCTCTCTTTTTTTTATTGCTTTTCTAGAAATAATAAATCATACCTTATGATATTGCTATCGAGTTCAACGAGTGTAGTTTGAGTCAAAACTCATTGACCCATGTTTCATGAGTAGTGTTTCAACAAGAACCCATCTCTCATGATGTCGAATGGTCCACTTAGCACTCATTGCATCTAGGTGATGCTCACAGAGGTGAAGCACTGGTCCGTCCCGGGAGGTCACCCATCCCAGTACTGCTCCAGCTCAAGCGCGCTTAACCAGGGAGTTTTCTCAAAGTTAAGCCCGCTTGAGTTGTTACCCCATTTGCAAAACCTTCAGCAAGTGTTGTGCCTTATGAACCATTCATAATAGAGCCCCTTCCCTTTAGCTCATCAATTGATAAGTAGGGGAATTATTTTTTCCCACGGTGTCAAATTATGATATATGCTGTCGAGGATTCAACCGTGTATTTTTACGAGTCAAACTCATTGGCCCATGTTTCATGAGTAGTGGTTCACATGAAACCATCTCTCATGATAATGAATGTTCCACTTAACAATCATTGCATCTAGGTGATGCTCACAGTGAAATAGCGGTCCCGTCCGGGATGTCCACCCATCAGTGTACTCCAGCTCAAGCGCTTAACAGGAGTTTCTCCCAAGGTTAGCCGCTTGGATTGACTCCCATTGCAAAACCTTCAGCAAGTGTTGTTGCCTTATGAAGACCATTCGTAATAGAGGCCTTTAGCTCATCGGTGATACTTAAGTGGGGTATTTTTCCACGACGTGTCAGAGTATGATATTGCTATCGAGGGATTCCAGCAGTGTAGTTTTGAGGAGTCAAACTCATTGACCCACATGTTTCCTTGGTAGTGTTTCCAGCAAGAACCCATCTCGCGATGTGAATGGTCCACTTATGCACTCGGTAAATGGGTGATGCTCCGCAGTGAAGCAATTAAGATCGGGGATGTCACCCATCGATCTTGCTCGACTCAAGCGGCGCTTAACCGGGGGAGTTTTCTCCAAGGTTAAGCCAGCAGTTATTACCATTGCAAAACCTTCAGCAAGTGTTGTGCCTTATGAACCATTCATAATAGAGCCCCTTTAGCTCATCAATTGATAAGTGGGAGGTATTTTTCCACAGCGTGTCAAATTATGATATTGCTATCAGGATTCAACCGTGTAGTTTCGAGTCAAACTCATTGACCCATGTTTCATGAGTAGTGGTTCAACAAGAACCCATCTCTCATGATGTCGAATGGTCCACTTAGCACTCATTGCATCTAGGTGATGCTCACAGAGGTGAAGCACTGGTCCGTCCCGGGAGGTCACCCATCCCAGTACTACTCCAGCTCAAGCGCGCTTAACCAGGGAGTTTTCTCCAAGGTTAAGCCAGCTTGAAATTATTACTATTGCAAAAGGCAACTTCAGCAAGTGTTGTGCCTTATGAACCATTCATTATAGAGCCCCTTTACCTCACCAATTGATAAGTAGGAGATTTTTCCACACCGTGTCAAATTATGATACTGCTATCGAGGATTCAGCAGGTGTAGTTTGAGTCAAACTCATTGACCCATGTTTCATGAGAGTAGTGTTTTCAACAAGAACCCATCTCTCATGATATCAGATGTCCACTGCGCCTCATTGCATCTAGGTGATGCTCACGAGGTGGCTTGGTCGATCCCGAGGATGTCACCATCCAGTCTTGCTCGACTCAAGCGGCAACGGGGGTTTCTCCAAGGTTAAGCCCACTTAGTTTGCAACCCCATTTGCAAAACCTTCGGCAAGTGTTGTGCCTTATGAACCATTCATTATAGAGCCCCTTTAGCTCATCAATTGATAAGTAGGAGGTATTTTTCCACAGCGTGTCAAATTATGATATTGCTATCAGGATTCAACCGTGTAGTTTCGAGTCAAACTCATTGACCCGTGTTTCATGAGTAGTGGTTCAACAAGAACCCATCTCTCATGATATCGAATGGTCCACTTAGCACTCATTGCATCTAGGTGATGCTCACAGAGGTGAAGCACTGGTCCGTCCGGATCGCCATCCAGTGCTCCGACTCAAAGCGGCAAGGGGCTCTATTATGAATGGTTCATAAGGCACAACACTTGCTGAAGAGTTTTGCAAATGGGAATTAATAACTCAAGCGGGCTTAACCTTGGAGAAAACTCCCGGTTAAGCGCGCTTGAGCTGGAGCAGTACTGGGATGGGTGACCTCCCGGGACGGACCAGTGCTGTTCAAATGCAATGGTGAACCAATTAGGATGAGTAGTTAACTGATTGGCTGCCATCGCTTTGGGGTCAATGAGTTTGACTCGAAACTACACGGTTGAATCCTGATAGCAATATCATAATTTGACACGCTGTGGAAAATTTCTACCTCTCTATCAAATCATACCTTGTTTTATACGCATAGCAAACCTTAAAAGACTAAAGTTCGTTGAGTCCAATTCTTATAGAAAGTTAGGTTGAAAGTTGGGTGAAGCCAATTATTAAAGAAAAATCCAGAGCTAGCAGTGCATCTCCCATTTTAGCTTAGGTTTCTGTGTATACTTGAAGTGAGATATTTTCTGAAAGATTTCTCCGCTATGGGATTTCCTGTAGGTTATTGTCATATTACCGTACCCAAAGTGCTGCTCTACCCAGCAACAGCCATGGCTTATATAATCAATGGAATCTGCTGGTTTCTTTCCCTTCTTGGGTTGAGAGAGCCCCCACAAGACGAGATATATTTGGGGCAAGAATTACCAGAAATACCCTCTTCCGCACCAGGTGAGATGATAAAATATAGGTTGCCTGTTATTACATTCCGAAAGTTTGCAGAGAAGCTGATTGAGATCGAGGAGGATTTTGTGTGTGCGGTCTGCTTGAGTTCTTTCGAAGAAGATGATGAAATCCGAGAGCTGTACAATTGCTGCCATATATTTCATAGAAGTTGTTTGGATAAGTGGATTGATCACCATCATGATGCCTGCCCTTTCTGCAGATGTCGTCTGCTTCCACCAACTGAAAGTGTTGACGAGAATGGGCGCTTTTGAAAATTGTGGTAGAGGACCAACCCTCTAAACCTCTTAGTGAGAATTTCCTGAGGGTTACATTGCTCAAAAGTGATAAATAGTTGTCAAAAGGACAATATAATCTTCTCTGTAAAGTTAGTAGATTAATGTTGGATAAATGTTATATATTTTGTATGTTCTTTCACTCAAAGTGAGGAAATTTTATTAGTAGGAATGATTATCCACAGTTTATGAGAATTAGATGCAATTTTCTGGATTCAACTGTGTATGTTTATTTGGATTGACATTTCGAATCACAGTCAGTGATTCATCATTAGGAAGAGGAGAATCCAGAAAATTGCATCTAATTTTATTAGTGTTGAATGCTCTATAAGTTTTGTGTTGTTTTGGATCTTGTTTAATTTTTCATTAAAAATTATTTATGTGATATTTTTGTATGATTTATGTAACATGTTAGATTATTTTGGATGTGTTTATTAGTATTCACATATACCAAAGGGTTGGATACAAGTTTCATTATTCTATTTGTCAATAGTTATGTTTTAAGCAATAGTGAAGAATTTTATTGTGTTGGTTTTCCTTTTTGGGAAATGTTTTTCCAAATAAAAATCTTGTATATTGTTTTTCTTCTCTATTTATTTTATTGTAGTTTCAAATATAATATGCATTAGTACTTCTCTACAACCAAAAAGTCAGAGCATCAATTGATTGAGTCAAAGATTTTATTCTCAATGATTTAAGATTACCTTTATATGCATATTTTTTAATCTCCCAAAAAATATATAATTCTTATTAATTGCAAAGATCAAATACTTTTGATAATTTTTTATTGTTATGAACTGAAACCTTAATAATCCTGATGCTTTAAAAAAAAAATAGTGATCCATTTTCTTTCTTGATAAATAAGTGTCTAATATTATTTAGAAAGAGATATTGTCCATCATATTCATAAAAAATGTGAGTGGGAAGGAATCGCATTCCAAAGTTTAAGTAAGGCAATTTTTAGAACATCATTAGAATGAGTATAAACAAGTGGATAAACAACCAAGTATGCAAAAAGAACGATGTAACCAAGAGGTGTTGGTGGATCATAGTCCTCAAATCTGCCCCATCCTTTTTGGATCTCTTGATAGTTAGAAATTGGCTCCCAAGTCATAATAGCATCATCATTAACTTACTCTTAAACACCATCTTAGAAAAGATTGAAAACTAAATTCTATTAGTATCCAACCATCCAAAATTACCCCTACTAAGAAGTTGTAACATAACATAAGGTGGGTGAATTTTTTGAAATCATATATAAACTCTATACTAAAATAAAAGAGAACCATAAGTCCTTAGAATTGACGGAGCCACAACTCAAATCTCAAACATAAGGAGACAATGAAGAACACAATAATGCATCAATTCCTCAAATAAGTCCTCGAAATAAATATCGATAGATTGAGGCTTAGCCACATAAAAAGATAATGTATTTAAATAAATTATGCATGTCATCTAAAATCTAGGTGGGCAATATGTATTAGATCATGTACTATTGAGTGGACTATGAGTAGGGTAATGGGTTATTGTATTAATGAAGAACAATCTCCTGAATAGGTCCATGTTTAACTCATGTCTAGCTCTAAGTGCAGGATCCTTAATCTTTCAACTAAAACTAATTCAAGAGACAAATCCTTCCAACATATAATCTCCGAAAGCTAGAGATCTTTCCTCATCCAAATCTAATATAGGTGTACAATTGATCATCTCATGCCAATCACACTCTAGTTATAAATCTACAATAAATAGAAGCTCACAAGGTAAAATGATCATCATGTAATTATTTGGTAGATTACTAGGAACTATTTTCATTGCTTCGTATATATATCATAAAGCTTTAGTTGGAGTTTGGTTGGCATGAGATGATCAATTATACACCTATACTAGATTTGGGTGAGGCTAGACCTTATGTTATAAATATTGTGTTGGAATGATGTTTCTCTTGTCTTGGTTTTAGCTAAATGGACCTATATGTTAGTTAACTAGTCAGTTGGGTTGGTTGACTAATTAATCAATCGGATTAACTAGTCAATCAAACTAGTTATCTCCAAATTAATCAATTGGTTCACTAATTAATCAATTTATTTAATGGTCAAGTGGGTTGGTTGTTATTATCTAGAAGGAAGTAAAATTTAGTACACTTTCTCCTATGAATACACTGCAACCAAATTAGACCCACATCTCAAAACTTTGATTTACAACAAACAGTACAATCAAAGAATTGGTTCATATTATTTGAAAACAATTATCAAGTGAGTCACTCTAGAAGCTACTTACAAGATTTTTTAAGATTTTGTTTAAGATATTTTTATGAAAGATTGTATATATCTTTTTAATAAAATAAATATTTGATTGAATTTGTTTGGTGACATATCTCAATGTATGGATTTGCATAGATTTTTAGTTGTATATTCATTTTCAATATTATGATGTATACAATATTACTTAATGTCAATACAATTGAAAATTAACTATAAAAATTTAATGCATCATAAATCTAATAAAACAAATTATACATAGATTTTAGAGAGGTTGATAAATTGAAATGAACAAAATAATTGCAACTTGTTTCATTGTAGGTAGAAGTAACTTTTGAATTAAATTATTTTGCCACCTCATAATATTATGATAATAGTATTCACCATCATTCAAGACATTGATAGAGTTGAAACTTAACCAAAACATTTAATGCATTATAAATTTAAATAAAAAACTAAACAATAATTTTATTTTTGCAGTGACTATTTTCAAAATCAACCAATCCAAAATACATAACTATCATTTTCAAAATCATACAATGATTGACAAATCAATACAAAAATTGTAGCCAACAATGTATTAATAGTCGTATCCTAACAAAAAATTAAAAATATAGAACTATCCAATTTAAACAAAACACACCCACAAATATATTCAGATTGTCTAAATAAATAATAAAATAAATACTCTATACATCATATTAAAGCCAAACTTTATATATTGCTTTCCTAAAAACATTACATCATTACTTTTTTAGAAAGCGATTCTACACTTAAAGCGTGTTCAAACAAAACCAGAAGATGCCTCATGACTATTGTCTATCTAGCCCCCAGAATGCATGTAGACGTTTCCTGTGTCATAACTGTCATAGCTGTCTCATGTGGTCATTCCACTTTCCAGTCAAGTATTTTGACAACCGCATGTATTTAGTATTGACGCGTTTGCAGAAAGATCCAGAGCTAGCACTACATCTCCCAGTTTAGCTTAGAATCCTGTGTATACTTGAAGTGAGATATTTTCTGAAAGATTTCAGCGCCATGGGTTTTCCAGCAAGTTATCGTTATATTGCCGTACCCAAAGTACTGGTCTACACAACATCAGCCATGGCTTATGTAAAGAGTGGAATCTGTTTGTTTCCTTCCGGTCTTGGGCTGAGAGAGCCTCCACAAGATGAGAGCTATTGGGGGCAAGAATTACCAGAAATGTCCTCTCTCATTTCCTCCACATCAGGTGAGATGATATAATATAAGTTGCCTATCATTACATTCCGAAGTTTTGCAGAGAAGATGATTGAGATTGAGGAGGATTTTGGGTGCTCGGTCTGCTTGAGTTCTTTCCAAGAAGATGACGAAATCCGAGAGTTGTACAATTACTGCCACATATTTCATAAAAATTGTTTGGATAAGTGGATTGATCACCATGAGGATACCTGCCCTTTCTGCAGATGTGCTCTTCTTCCACCAATTGCAAGTGTTGATGATGATTGGCACTTTTGAAATTTATGGTAGAGGATCAACCCTCTAAACTGATAGTTCAAAAGTGATAAATAGTTGTCATATGGTCAATCTAATCTTTTCTACATGATAAATATGAAGTTAGTAGAATGTTATATGTTTTGCGTATTTTGTAATTAAGTGAGGTAATCTCATTTGTGTTCAATGTTTTATACGTTTTGTGTAATTTTGAATTTTTTTAAAAATATTTTTGCATGATTCATATAATGTGTAAGGTTATTTTAAATATGTTTATTAGTATTCACACATATAAAAGAGAGTGCTGTTTTTTGGATTGTATTGTGTGTAGTTTCTTTGCATCAATGTTTCAGATCACACTCCATGATCCATCATCAGGAAGAAAAGACAGCTGTAGGAGAAATGTTGATGCATCCGTACTGTTTTTCATTCTGATGATGGATCACAGAGTGTGATCTGAAACGTTGATAGAAATAAGCTACACACAGTACAATCCAAAAAACAACACTCTCATTGAATACGAACTGTGGAAATTTAATGTCTCTAATGTATATAAGATTTGTATAAAATATTCATTATTCTATTGGCCAATAATTATGTTTTATGCAATAGTGAATAATTTTATTGTGTTGGATTTTTTCACTTGATTTTTTCTTCCTAAATAAGAATCCTACATATTTTGTTTGTTTGAGCTCTTTATTTTATTGTAGTTTCAAATCAAATATATGTTAGTACTTCTCCACAATAAAAAAGTTAGAGTATTAGTTGATTGGGTCAAATATTTTATGCTCAATCATTTAAGATTATCTTAATATTGCATATTCTTAATCTCCTAGAAAAATATATCATTTGTATTGACTCCAAAGGTCTAACAATCTTGATACTTAATTTTTTTATTGTTATGAATTGAAAATTTAGTAATCTTGGTGCTTTTAATAAAAAGGAGTTCTATTTTCTTTCTTGATAAGTAAGTGTCTAATATTATTTAAAAAATGATAGTGTGCATACCATATTCATATAAAATGTAGGTGGAAAGGAATCACATTCCAAAGTTTAAATTAGAAATCATTTAGAACAATATCACCAAAATGAATATAACCAAGAGGTGTTGGTAGATCACGGTCTTCAAATTTTCCCTATCCTTATAGGATTTCTTGGCAATTAGAAATTTCCTCCTAATCCATAGTAGCATCATCATTAACTTACTCTTAAACACCATCTTAGAAAAGATCAAGAAACACATTCTTCTAGTATCCAACCATCCAAAATAATCCCTATTAAGAAGTTGTACTTGATAAAAATAAGTGGATGAGTTTGTGAAACCATTCATAAAATTCATATTAAAATCAAACATATCCATAAAATCCTTAGAATTGATTCCACAAATCAAATCATGAACATAATGAGACAATAGATAAAAAAATTGTGCATTTACTTCTAAAATAAGTCCTCAAAATAAATATCCATATCTCTAGACTTAGCCACATGAGAAGAGAAGACATTTAGAGAAATAATGCACATCTAAAAAATAGGTGGATAATACCCCCATGAGAAGACAAGACATTGAAAGAAATAATGCACATCTAAAAAATGGGTGGGTAATACCTATAGATCATTCATTACTAAGTGGATTGAGAGTGGGGTATGAGGTTATTATACTAATGAAACAAAATATCCTCAATAGGTTCATATTTAACTTATGCCTCTGTCCAAGTGTAGGATCTTTGATCTTTCAACTAAAACCAAGTCATGATACAAATCCTTCCAACACACAATCTCTTAAAGCTAGAGATCTTGTCTCATCCAAATCTAATATAGGTGCATAATTGATCATCTCATGCCAATCAAACTTTAGCTATAACTCTACAATAACTAGAAGCTTACAAGACAAAATGATCATCACACTTATATGGTAGATTATTAAAAAACTATTTCCAATGCTCCCTATATTTATTGTAGAGTTATAGTTTGAGCTTGGTTGGCATGATATGATCAATTACATTCACCTATACTAGATTTGAGTATGGCTAGATATTGGATTTTAGAGATTAAGTGTTGGAATGATGTTTCTCTTATCTTGGTTTTAACTAAAATAGTTCCTATTCAATCATTTTTTACTGACCTCCATACCCTTGACTCCGACACTCACCAAGACAATGCTTACTTAGGATATTCTACTCTTATAAATGAAGCGTCCTAGATTCACTAAGTGACCACCTTGTTCTTGCAACTCGAGCCCCTCTTCATTTTTCCTTTTTCCTTTTTAACTTTTTGGCACCTTTACAACAATTTTTTTTTGTATTTTCATGTATATACAAAACACACACACACACACACACACACACACACACACACACACACACACACACACACACACACATATATATGCATTTTTTTTTCTTTTTGAACTTAATCTTGTATTTACTATGTGATTTTGTTTCTTTTTATTTCATAGTGCAATATTCCAAAAATATTTCAATTTACTCTCATATTTATGTTAAATTAATTAGAATTTGTTAACACGGAGCACAAAAAAAGAAGAAAGAAACAAAGAAAAACAAATGAGAAAAAACCCTATGGAAGTAGGCTAACCTAACTAACTAAAATTTACCCTAACCAATGACTAACCCTAAATAAGAATTTTAATTTAATTTCTATCACTATTTTCATGGTACTCTTTGTACAAATTATAGCAAACTTATCTTTATATTCACTTGAATAGGCTTCAAATTTTCTACTGTAACAATGAGTTATTTTGAGTTTTCCACATTTAATAAACATAAATTCAAAGGTGCACTTACCAATAAATTGGCATATATGTATGCAAATGACCTCGTTAAAGGTTGATTGCACACACCTTTGCAAAATCCTCCATACTCTACCTTATCCCAACCTTGGTTCATGGTTTTCTTCTTCCTTCCATTCAGTTCCATGAACAATTGTGTTTGTTTCTTGATTTTCCTCTTCTCTAAGATTCTTCAAATCTTCGGCCCTGTCTTCACTTTTTACTTTGTTAGACCAAGCAGCATTATAGTTTACACTATTATCAGAGAAAGAAAGTAAAAACTTGATATTCTATATTTTGCATGAGATCAAGAAAATTTCCCTTTTTAACTTGTGAATTTTAAGTTTGAAGCAAAAAGCACACATCTCCCATTCAAATCTCCTGCTTTTCCACTTCGTGATCATCTTCCACGTGTGATAGGAATGATGACTCACCATTTTTGTTTTCTCATTTTTGTTATGGTATTTCCATGTCTCGGCATTCTTGCCTATTTTCTTGCAAAAATTTATGATTTTCTTCATAACAAATGCAATTAATAAACCGTTTTGATTTAGCAATTAAGTTTTCAACATTTCAGCTTTACTAGGGCTATGCATTTTATCAACATTTGAAATTCTTCTCATTAACAATTCCTTTTGTTTAGTAGTTAAAACCTCTTCTACTAACAAAATTACTTTATGTGTGGCCAAACTCACCCTAGTAAAAAAACTTTAGAATCAAGTTCACTGTGATCAGTTGTATAATGATTTCTACACTCGGTGACCCTACCAAAGGTCAAAAAACTCAAAGGATACAATCTTCGGTTAAGGATTCCTCAAAGTTTCTCAACTTCCATGTTCTTAATACTAGCTTGCATAAACTACATCGTGTTGCAAACAACTCTCAAACCTAGAACTAATATTGATTCTAAAAAAAATGTAAGGAAATGTATAAATAACTAACCCACCTTCTAGTGCCAATTCTTGTTAATCACGATGCTAGTCGCACACCAACAGTGTAGATAAATCCTCATAGAGAGACCGTGAGAACCTATCTTTACTTGAAATATTGATGTACGAAAATCTAAATCTTTAGGCTGACTCAGCTTAATCCCAAGGCTCGTTTACGTCAGGTCTTGACCATACTAGGTTCACATCAAAGTTCATTGTGACATTGTTGTTAATAAAGACGGGTAAATGGTAATTTCTAGTTATAAAAGGAATCATAAGGTTCGGTGAAAGATATTCTTGGGATGATCATTAGAAAATTTCATGAAATTGACAAATATGCAACAATATTCCATGAATTCCAGATAATTTTTCTATCACTTAAGTAGATTTAGCTTTAAGCATCCAACAATGCAATGGAAATGTAATATTTGCAATAAATTTCCATTCATTCATCTTTTTTTTGGAACATTTTCTAAAATTTAAACATCTAATCTAAAATAAAGCATTAAAAATACTTGAAATGTAAAAGAGCTCTCGGGTATTATCCTCGCATGCACCAAAAGTTAACCAAATCAAAGCAAACCACTTTATACTTCACCAGATTGCTTCAAAAATAGGCATAGAATGGTGTGAGCTTTTAAATAAGGGGGTTTATTTTGGACACTAGGTAGGTTCTATATGAACCCTTAAATGACGCAACATACAATCTTGTCCAGTGGAACAAACAACCACCTACAAAAGATAACAGTCGGTAGCTTTCAAATTAGCTTTGATATTGATTGGTGCTATGTGCATTACAAGTTTTTAATGTAGAACGATTCAAAAAATAGGAAAAAACAACAAAAAATAAAGAATTTTAGCTCTTTCGACATCCAAAATTTTTGAACTTCACTTAAAATGAAACATCTTTTGGTATTTTATAATAAAAGACACAAGGAAGATAAGACAAATACATGAGAAGAAATCCAATAGAAAAATCATGAAAAGGCACATGGAATATGACAACTATCATGAGAATTGCTAACGAAGTCAATGGATGTCAACCTTCCTTAGCACGTTGAAATCCTTTGGGTCTTTAATATTTTTTATTATTGTAAGGATAATAACTTGAATCTGGATAGAATGTAGGAACACTCCCATATATTTAGAATGATTTCTTTATCATCCCGTTCCTACATTTTGGTTTTGGCTCAGGCTTTCTACTCTTGGGAACGGGCTACACTAGAGGTTGGTGCTCTCTTTCACCGCATGCATAATACCAGGATTCCTGGTATTATGAAAAACTCAAGCTCCTTCACATATAACTTCCCAAAATACATCGCCCGATCTGGATATGATTCTATCCATGATCCAAATTTTCCTGACCATCCATACCCAAATGTTGCATTAAAATTTGCTTCTCCTGCAAGTACAAATTCCACACATTATATCCCTTTTAAAACATTTATAAAAATCTCATGAAAAAAATCATTAATCATCAATTTAAACCATCATAAATATCACACTTTCAAACTATTATATTCTCATGTAATTATTCTATTTAAGTCAGGTTACTAGACGTTCAGACCTTCGAGCAACATTAGACATTTAACTTTAAACCTAACATTGTTACACGGTACCCGATACCCAATACTTCAGCCTTTACCAATAGATTTTCTTAGACCTTGAAATTTACCAAAACTTCCATTTTACCAAACCTTTGCTCCCAGATAGGAATGTCATGCTTGAAATTTTGCATTAATATTTTACACTTTTGGCTTCTCGGTACCCGATTCCAAGTATTCGGTACTCTTGAATCATGAAATACAAAAAAAAATCTTTTAACTTTTACTTCCTAGTGATCTTTTCATCTAGCCAACACCTACCATAAGCATTAGTTTAACCTTGGGTCCCCAAGATTTTTAGTCTTGGGGCATGTTGTGAGACCACACAAGAAGTAGTAGGAGGCTATAGAGGTCGAGACATAGAGGACGCTCCATGGGTACCCTTCCCCTTACCATACCAAATGGGTCGAAGTGCTATGGGCAAGAAAGGAAGTTCAAATGTTGGATGCTTGGACTTTCACAAGTGGGAACCATCAGGTTCTCCAACAAATGCCTACAAGAAAAAGTCGATGACACTGCAGTAAGGTGAGATGAAGTGATAGGAGGAACAATAGAAGAAGAAGAATGACCCTTAGTGTGCTTCTCTTATTCCATTTTATGAGCCAAGGTGGTCTCACACTCCACCTTCAAGCAAGCTCTATGGGTATGTGCGTGATCATCATGGAAAAAATAGGCCCTTAAGTGGCAAAATAATTAGAAAAATCAAAGTTAGGCAATTTGACGTAAAAATTTGAATAAGTTATCTATATTATTTCAAAAATATGTAAGAATAGAATTTGTAGAAAATTGAATGTAGTTTCTAAACTACTAGGTTTGTTTAAAAATAAAATCTATTTGGTGAAAATTTGAAATTTCAATGGAGTAGTACTTAAATTTCAGGGGAAAAATAAGAAGTAGGTGGTCGTCGATTCCACCCTAACCACAATAAATGATAATATTTTTATGACTTTAGATATAACTAGAGGACTCATGTCCCCGATGTGATGCATATTTTTGTAACTTTTTCCAAGTAAATAATTAATTATGAATTTTTATTACAACTTTTAAAAAATATAAAAACTCGTGATGTTTGACCACCTTTAACTTGGTCAAAACTTCATGAAATCTCAATTTTTCTTTTTAATCCTATAGTATGCAAGCATAGAATGTAACACATGTTTTGGATCAAAAATGATACCGCTTGAGCTATAGATGTTTTTCAATCAATCTATCAATCGTGACTTTAGTCATAATTTGAATAGAAAATGAATAATAATTACTTATTAAATTCAAAGTAAAGCATACCTATATTGGTGGAAAGCTGAAAATCTCCTTTAAAAACCCTTCGCTTCATCAATTTTAAAAGTCATCAGCCACATACGATCATATTGCCACTTTTGGCCCATCATGATCCCACATACCCCTCTATACCTAAATGGAATAGGGAGGAGGGTATCTCACCTTAGGCATTATGCCCCCACTCTTGTACTTCACATAGGTTTGATACAAGAGTTATGTCCTAGGAGGAAGTGGACCAATAGGGGCAGGCCAAAAGTGATTCAATGAATAGCCTCCATGTGCAATCAATGATCTATAGCTAGTTTCGTGGACTACATACATTGAACCCTCATGGAAAAACTTCAAACCCTTGCGAACTACCGAGGGAGTTGCATTCATAGTGACCAACTAGGGGATACCTAGTTTCTCCCTGAAGAGCTTAGACCCCAAGATTATGTCAAAGAGTGCATTTACGATTCTAGGCCCAACTAGGACTGACAAGGTGATGCAACTGATGGGAGGAATGAAAATCCCATCATGTGTACGAATAGTGCTTCTAGATTCATCATATCCATCCTTGTGCAAGAAGTTAATCAACATGATCTCCTCCGTAATGACATCCACCCAACATGTAGGGTCAACAAGAACATCCATTACAGTGTTTCCATTAATAAATGTGGGGATGTATAAAGGAGATGGTTCTCTATTGGAATTCATTGACAAGTCCTGCGAGGTGAAAGTTATGGTAGGAGATCCACTTGCAGGTTGCACAAATGGGATGGATAGATGTAAGGATGAGGTCATTTCTACTTACACTAAACAGAGCTTTCATAAGATCTTCCAAGGGTTAGATGGTGACCCACTCAAGGTTTCGTTCAATGATGCTTATGGAACCTTCTAGCTATGCCACTAGGGGTCATAGGTTTTGTTGTAAGGCTAAACACCTCACAACACTCACACCCACAACACTCCTACGATACGAGGAGAGGGTCTTTCAACACTGCCAAACAAAACCAAAATGGTTCACATCAGGTTCACCAAAATGTAGAGGAGGGGGACCAACCACACCAAGGCTCCAAGTCATAGAGAGCCAAGAGCAGAAGGCTACCCTAATATACCTTAAGTGGAACAAGTGTTGGATGTCAAGGATAGAGAATGAAGAGCACTCTGAGTGCTTCTATCACTCTACTGACCTGGGAGTTTTAATGGGGCTAAAGGAGTAGATTCCTAGAACCTAGACCATATGTCAGACAACTCTCTACCAGAGGACAACAATGCAGAATAGAGACGAAAGCATGGCGTGATGGTGTCTCACAAATGTGCTAGCATCTGTATGGATAGAAAGTGCAAAAAGACAATGCAAGGTACGAGGAACCTATTGACAACTTAGCGGTTGAGGTTTAAAGATGATAAGTAAAATGATAAATGACAAAATAACTAAAATAGTGTAAAGATGATAATAATAAGGGTGGTGAAGATTTAACTCACAAAGGGTCTAGTTCACCAGCAAGCTCCACACAAACGTGTACCTACACACATCCAAGGGGGGGGAAATGTTGGTGTTGTTTCGGGGCTTGTTGCTATCAAACCCCAGTTTTGATGTTTCCACCTCCACAGACAACTAGATAGATAGATATGTAGAAATACGATAAAGAAAACAATGTTGGAAGGGAAATGAAACCAAACACTATGAGAGGCACTATGCTACTTAAATCCAACAACAAAGTAGTAATAAGAAAGTGTTACCACCCTCAACCAAAGGAACTCAAGGACAATGAGAGAGGAATGCAAGTCTACAACTATGGCAGAGTCGACGTAGCCGCAACAATGCCAAAAGTAGTATCACAAGACACCAAGTTGCAACTTCTATGGTAGATGTGGAGAATGCTATAATTGTTGGAATCGTGAAGCCAATAGTGCAACAAGTAGCTTGAAGTTGTAAAAATGTGGAGTGAGAGTGAAATCGTGTGTAGAAGATCAAGAATTTCTAAAGAGATGGATTGAAAGTGAAAGATAGCCATTTGAAGAAGGTTTGGGAGGGAAAGAGGCATTTAAAGGTCAATAAGAAGGCATGGGGGCATTACGTTTCCTCACCAATGGAGAACGTAACACCTCTGCAGATTCCAAAGGTAGGAATCTTGTCAAGACGATAGTGTGTTGCGTAGATGTCCGCACATTGTGCACACATCCCTAACAGAAATCCCCCCACCAACACTAAAAACAAGCGCCAAGTGGATGGAGTTCAAAATGAGGATTTGAAACTACTTGCTCGAATTTGATTCTTCTAAGGTGAGGGGTGTAAAAGGAGAATTTGCAAGAGGTGTGCAAATTCATTCCTATACAAAAAATCATTAAATAATAATAAAATAATGGGATTTAAATTTGAGAGTGGAACAATAAATGTAGAATTGAATTTATAGAAATTAAACGAATTAAATGTGGTACTTAAATTTTTGATGGAGGTCATATATATTGATTTAAATTTGAGAGTGGAACAATAAATGTAGAATTGATATTAAATGTGATACTTACATTTTGGATGGAGGAACGACAAGAATCAAGATATATCAATGTCAAAAAATAAGGCCTTATCCAATGAATCTAGGTCAAAATCTTCAAACTAGTTGTAATTTCCTCTAGTTCATCCCCACACCTACAAAATTGATCTCTACACTAGCAAATTTATCTTGCTTGCTGAATTGAACCTATATTTGTCAAAGTGAATTGGTAGGGAATTGTTGACTGTAGCAGATTTTCCTTGACTCATTGTGCTTGTGTTTGAAGTGGGGCATTGCCAAGAGACACTATTTGGGAACTTGCTAAGAAAAGATGTATTATCCTTTTGTCAAGTCCTTTTAGGTGAATTTATTTAAGGTGATAAACCAAGATCAAAGATCATAGACAAGCATGTTGTATGCATAAGATGATGATGTAGTTACGATCCTCAATGATATTTTTATGATGATGTGTAAATGAATTAAGACATGTAGCATGATTTCAAATGGATAGAAAATGTTCTTAAGTATATAGTGAAGCCCAAAAATCCACGTAAACATGTGCTAGATCAATTCAAAATGATTAGTAACAGAAGGAAACATAGGCCCAATTTATAGAATTTGAGTTTTAAAATGAAGGGTTTAGATCATGCGTGTGGAAGTGACATGGGTAAAAGATTCGTTGAGTCCAATTCTTATAGAAAGTTAGGGTGAAAGTTGGGTGAAGCCAATTATCAAAGAAAGCACGTGGTCAATCCACTTTCCACTGAACTTTCTTCCTTTTTCATTTACAACGACATGCATTTTATCTAGCAGTGCATCTCCCATTTTAGCTTAGAATTCTGTGTATACTTGAAGTGAGATAGGTTCTGAAAGATTTCTCCGCTATGGGATTTCCTGTAGGTTATCGTCATAACACCATACCCAAAGTGTTGCTTTACTCAGCATCAGCCATGGCTTACATAATCAATGGAATCTGCTGGTTTCTTTCCCTTCTTGGGCTGAGAGAGCCCCCACAAGACGAGAGGTTTTTGGGGCAAGTATTCCCAGAAACACCTTCTCTCATTTCCTTCGCACCAGGTGAGATGATAAAACATAGGTTGCCTGTTATTACATTTCGAAATGCTGCAGAGAAGATGATTGAGATCGAGGAGGATTTCGTGTGTGCGGTCTGCTTGAGATCTTAGAAGACATGATAAAATCCAAGAGCTGTACAATTGCTGCCATATATTTCATAGAAGTTGTTTGGATAAGTGGATTGATCACCATCAGGATGCCTGCCCTTTCTGCAGATGTCCTCTGCTTCCACCAATTGGAAGTGTTGATGAGAATGAGCGCTTTTGAAAATTGTGGTAGAGGACCAACCCTCTAAACCTCTTAGTGACAATTTCCTGAGGGTTAGATTGCTCAAAAGTGATAAACAGTTGCCAAAGGACAATATAATCTTCTATGTAAAGTTAGTAGATTGATGTTGAATAAATGTCATATATTTTGCATGTTTTTGTAGTCAAATGAAGCAATTTTATTAGTAGGAATGATTTTCTCACAGTCCATGAGAATTAGATGGAATTTTCTGGATTCAAATGTGTATGTTTATTTAGATCAACATTTTGAATCACACTCAATGATTCATCATCAGGAACAGGAGTATCCAGAAAATTGCATCTAATTTTATTAGTGTTGAATGTTCTACACATTTTGTGTTGTTTCAGATCTTGTTTAGTTTTTCATTAAAAATTATTTATGCCATATTTTTGTATGATTCATGTAGTGTGTTAGATTATTTTGGATGTATTTATTAGTATTAACATATATGAAAGCCTTGGATAAAAGGTTCATTATTATATTTATCAGTAGTTATGTTTTAAGCAAGAATTCCGCTGGGACGCTGCCCCCTAAAAACCACGCACTTCTGAGAGAGGGTGCTTTTAGATGGGGACTTCTGGAAACGCCCTCGTTGTTCTTGAAACATTTCCCTGAGGAGATGCTAGGGAAACCGTGATATTTCCTTTCGAGGTCAAACTACAAAGCAACATTTTTTAATTTTTGAGTTTTTCATTTTTTTTGGCTATGCTTTGCCCTCCCACTGCCTACTTTGATCCATAAGGTGGTCGAAGCACTAGGCCTTTAAGCACTGTTTTATCAAAGAGATAAAGGAATACAATGGCTCTAGGTTTGTGGCCGCAAAACCCCATGACCATTGTATTCCATGTTGACATCTCTTTGAGGCATTCTATAAAACAACACCCAACATCGCCACCGCCTACACATTTTGCATGTACATTATTACATATAATAATAAATTAATAATTATTATTATTAGTTTTATTTTTACTTTAATTTTTAATTTTTAAATCATAAAATGTACTTTAAAGTTTTACACCTCGCTATTTAATGTTCCTAAACCTTTTCACTTTCAACTTCAATTCAATCTTTAATATTTTCAATGTGTCCATTTTGTGTATTATATTGTTTTACATCTTTTTTATAACTAATTTTTCAAGTACTATATGTATTTCAGCATCGCGCCCCCACCACCCTCCTGCCACCGTCCCCCCACCGTCCCCCTAATGTCCCCAAACTTAGGCCCCCCATCTCTCATCCCGGAAACGCATCCCTCGCCGTCCCCCCGTCCCTGTCCCCGAAACTCTGTGGAACACTAGTTTTAAGCAATAGTAAAGAATTTTATTGTGTTGGATTTTCTTATTTAGAAAAGTTTTTTCAATTAAAAATCTTGTATATTGTCTTTCTTTTGTATTTATTTTATTGTAGTTTCAAATCAAATATGCATTAGTACTTTTCTATAACCAAAAAGTTTGAGCATCAATTGATCGAGTCAAAGATTTTATGCTCAATGATTTAAGATTATCTTAATATGTATATTTTTAATCTCCCCCAAAATATATATAATTCTTATTAACTACAAAAATATAATATTTTTTATATTTTTTATTGTTATGAATTAAAATCTTAATAATCTTGATGCTTTAAAAATAATTAGTGATCCATTTTCTTTCTTGATAAATAAATGTCTAATATTAATTATTTAGAAAGAGATATTGTTCATCATATTCATATAAAATGTGGGTGGAAAGGAATCACATTCTAAAGTTTAAATTAGGCATCATTTAGAACAACATCATCAAAATGAATATAAATAAGTGAATAAACAACCAAGTATGCAAAAGGAGCAATGTAACCAAGAGGTGTTGGTGAATCACAGTCCTCAAATCTGCCTTGTCACTTTAGAATTTCTCGATAATTAGAAATTGGTTCTCAATTCGTAATAACTTCATCATTAAATTACTCTTAAACACTATCTTAGAAAAGATTAAACAATAAATTCTATTAGTATCCAACCATCCAAAATTACCCCTATTAAGAATTTGTAACATAACATAAGGTGGATGAATTTTTTGAAACCATCCATAAACTCTATACTAAAATAAAAGAGAACCATAAATCCTTAGAATTGACTCCACAAACTCAAATGTCAAACATACGGAGACAATGGAGAACACAATCATGCATATCTACTCCTAAAATAAGTTAAAATAAATATTGAGTGGATTGAGAGTAGCGCCATAGGTTATTATATTAATGAAGCACAATCTCTTGAATAGGTCCATGTTTAACTAATGTCTAGCTCTAAGTGCAAGATTATTGATCTTTTAACTAAAACTAATTCAAGAGACAAATCCTTCCAAAATATAGAGATCTTGCCTCACAAAAATCTAATATAGGTGCACAATTGATCATCCCATGCCAATCAAACTCTAGTTATAAATCTATAATAAATAGAAGCTCATAAGGTAAAATGATCATAATGTAATTATCTGGCAGATTACTAGGAACTATTTCCAATGCTTCGTATATGCATCACAAAGTTATAGTTGGAGTTTGATTTGGCATGAGATGATCAATTATACACCTACACTAGATTTGGGTGAGGCTAGACCTTAGACTATAAATATTGTGTTGGAATGATGTTTCTCTTGGGTTGGTTTTAGCTAAAAGATCAAGGACCTATATGTTAGTTTAACATGGACCTATTGAGAGGATCATACATCATTACCATAGTGACCTCATACCCCGCTTTTGATCCATTTGGTAGTGAATGATTTCACATGTATTATCCACCTAGTTTTCAAATGCATTATTTATTTGTCTTATCTTCTCATGTACCATAGTCTTGAGTTGTGGATGCCTATTATGGGGACTTATTTTAGGAGCAACACCATGGTTATTCTCTCTATTATCTCCTAATGTTTGGGTGTTGAGTCATGGATTCAATTATGAGGACTAGTTTGAGGAGTGCAGGAGATGTTTAGTCACTTTAGGCATATTCCCTAGTTATGGGAATGATTAATAGTTTGGTTTTCTTTTGGCTTGAAAAGCTTACATCCATTGTTACTATATTTGACATTGGAGTGATGTTTAGATGACAAATTTTTGGTTCAACGTTTTAGAAGGAGATTTTTCAACATAGCTTTAACATGTGTTGGTGTTGGTAGAAGCACATGGTTTGATTTGTAGCTTTTATCTCTATGGTTTGTTGTTTATATTGGATGTTTTCTTTATTTCATAGTGGAGTTGAGATTTATGAAGAGCTAATCAAATCACCTTGTTTAGTTTTTCAAACATGTTAATGATTATTTACTATCAAGCATAAACACATATATTTGACCACCTTAATTTTTTTATAACCATCCCAATTTAATCATCCTAGTCTCATGTTGTTAACTCCATCATTCCAATTGATCAATTCTACTAGAAATTTTCAATTAAAAATTTTTGTTGTCTTTATTGTCTTGTCACACCACCAATTAATCAACTTCATCACATTAATTTTGACTTACTAATCAATTGATTATATTATATTAATTAGTTAATCTAATTCCTCCTTTATATAACCTTGCATCTAAGTAATTTATTAACTAGTATTAATTAATTAATTAGATCCTAAATAATCTATGAACATATATCCAATTTAAATAAATAAATTCTAAATATCCTAACCCACATTTCATTCATTTCAATTTAGTGAATTTCACCTTTAACTCATCAATTAAATTAGTTAGCTACTTATTTGATCAGCTTAACTCTCAATAAAACTAGTTAACAAAACAATCAATTTAGTTGATTAATAATTAAAAGATAGTTAACTGGTCAGTTGGATTGGTTGACTAATTAATCAATTGGTTTAACTAGTCAATCAAACTAGTTATCTCCAAATTAATCATTTGGTCGACTAATTAATCAATTGGTTTAATGGTCATAAGGGTTGGTTGTTTTTGATAAGATAAGCTACATTTACAAGGTGCAGTATCCTTTACATGAAGGAGCCCAAAGAGCCAAAATCATATCAAAAACCAGAAACTAACATAACAGTCTAGTTACAGCAACAACAAAAGACACCAAAAGCTACAGAAATAATAGACACACAACAGAAGGAAATCCCACCCAATAGCAACACATACCCCACCCATCACTTGGCTATCCCTTCCCACTCCCTAAAGAGGAGTTTCATTACATTTTGTACCACCCATTTTTTCTAGAATCCTCCTTCGTAGTCTTTTTTATCAACCTCCTCTTTCAACACATCGAACAGGGTAATAGTAGAGTGGTGTATTACCTTGATCGTGAAGCGTGTCAGCCTATTGAATTTCCTTTCAAGTTTATCAATCTGAGTACATAGCATATTGAGATCTTCACCTTTGTCTACTTCCTCAGGTTGATGGTCCCCATAGTTTGAGTCGAATGATCCAAGGACTCCAATGTGGATTCCTCAAGCTTGATCATCTTATTTAACTCAGAGAAATGGCTTATATCTTCCACAAATTCCTCGGTCTCTTCCACCATGTCATGCTTCCTTTCCTCTTTCCCACCCATCTACTCAGAGCTATTGGAAATCTCGTCCACCAACACCTCCTTGTTTTCTTCCAGTTTGTTTGATCTCCTCAGACTAGTCTGCTCAGTTCCCATATCTACATTGGCTGCAACCATTGTATCACCCTAGGAGTCTCTATCACCAGAGTCCCTATCCTCTCTATCCATTGGTGGTTCCTCAACCTTTCCAAGGGGTGCTCTTCTTACCATTTTTTTTGTTCCAGTTTGGCCTTGGTTGGAAATTTGTTGTCTTTCTTAGAGGGTGTGTTTTTGAGCTCGTACAGCCTAGTGACAACTTTTGACTGAGCTAAACCCACACAACATTTTTTCTTTTAGGTTGGGGGTTTGATTTTAGGATCCTTACGGGGTTGAAAATCCATAGAGAGATTTTTTCTTTTAGGCCTAACAGAAGTAGCCAGAGAGAGTTTCTCAGGGGAATGGTCATAGGTTTCTTGTTCTTCAATTCTTATAGCTGAAATGGGTTTAGGAGGATAGAGGCCCAAGTGAAATTGGTATAGGAACAAAATGAGGCCTTGTTGTAGGGGTAAAGGGGGCAGTTTGTTAAGGTTTTTGGCTACTAACTCTGCAGTTTCCCTCACAAAAATTTTGAGAGAAGAAAGTAAGAAGAAAGGAATGCTTATGAGCATCCTATGTTTGAGATGGTTTTGTAAACAAAGATTTTGGCACCCAATGGCTTTCTTACACTTTTAGGGTTTTCACCTAAAAGGAGAAAGATGGGCCAAATTGTAATGTAAAAACTCAATATTAATGTAATGATGGATGCAATGTGCCTAAATATGATGTCTAAATGCACTAAACTAAATAAGAAATGATTATTTAATGCTAAACCTAAGAAATGCAAAGTGCTAGAAAACATAGTGTGATATGCAAAAAGATGAAAAGAATGCAATAAAGAACAAAATAATGATGATGAATAGAAAATGTGCACCTACAAACTGATGAAGAGCAAAATGGAGATTGTAGAGACCTCTAGAATTTGAGAAAACTTTATTTTTGATCCAACTGGGACACTTACGCTAAGCTAGGCGACTTAGTCCCAAATAAGGGAAACTACCCAAAAAGCTATTTCTACCAAATGGGTATTTGAAACTATAAAAATTCCTGAAAAAATAGTGCAGTGGGACTAAGTTTCCACTATTGGTGACTTAGTCCACTTAGGATTTTCTATAAATTTGAAAGTGGAAATGGAAGTCCATAGTCTGCACTCTATTTCTTGACAAAAACCTAGATCTAAATCTGCAAAATTACTTGTAAAAAAAGTATAAATTGGTTTCTAATGGGGGGTTTACCTTGGTCAAACCCCTAGTTGGTATTTAAACCTTGAAAGAGATAAAATATGCATAAAAACCTAGCCCTAAGTGTGTCTAAGACTAGGAAGTTTGAAAATAAGATGCAAAGCTATTCTAATGTGCAAGAAAAAGATGCATGAATGGATTTAAAACAATTCAAGATTCACCCTAAGAGATACAAAATCACATTAGAGATGAATCTTAATGACATGCAACCTTGAATCTCAAGATAGAGAGAAAATGGATGATGGAATCACTTTGAAAACAAGTCTTTAGGCTTGATTTGATGGCTAGTTGCATCTCCTCAACCTAGATTTCTCCATGATTCACCATAGGCATGCATGATCAACCCTTGGAAATGTAAGATCTTGAATAAAAAGTGAGCTTGAAGATGTGCAAAAACCCTAGCTTGCTGCCCTAAAGCTTCAACTTTGTTGTAGATAGACTAATGAATCTTCTTGTGAAAGATATTTGGCTCTTGACTTTTAAATTTTCTTGATGAAATGACTCAATGTTATTAAAAATGACCTAAAAACATGTATTTATAGGAATTAACACCGAATTATTCATTATTTTAACTTCACAGGCTGACATCCCTCAAGAATTTGAATTAGGTCGATGATTTTCTCACTCAAAAGTGAAAAACACCTCAAAAGGGACTAAGTCACCACCTTGGGAGACTTAGTCCCACCAGGGATTTTTGAGGTGGGTTTGATGAAATTTAAGTGGTTTGAATGTTGCTTGTCCAAATTTGTATAATTTGTGAGTAGAATAGGCCTTAAAGTCCAAAATCATGAGCATTAGGGGCCTATAAATGCAATTTTTAAGGGGTGATTGATGTAAGGATTTCTAAAATAGGACCTAATTAGGCCACATATTATACTTTCTGCAAAGGAGTACAATTTTTGTGTCCACGGTTAGCCCCCACTTTAGCGCCCATATGACTCTACGTGCATATGTAAGATAAAGGACTCTAAACGGTGCACTTTACTTCATAAAAGGATACTCATTCAAAAGATGGGAGAATGGAGCCCCAAATGTAGTTATGGGTGATCCCACAATAGTGGTTTACAATTTTTGGCCAAACTGGACACAAAAAATAATTTTTAAACTAAATCTTCACTTTCGAAAATCGGGATAGTGGCTAAACCGTGAGGGAATTCTCCTGAAGATGATGTGGAACTAGAGTTTCATGAAATTTTGTCTATAGATTCCCCAAATATATTTTTTCAAGCAATTTTTCGAATCAGATTGACCATTCTTTTCCATCTCCCTCACAACTGGGTTTTTTAGCAAACAACATTTAAAAAGTGACGCCCACCGTATAATGCATAACTTTTTTTTCCATGAAGGATAAAATTCTAATTATTTCAAATTTAGATTTGTAACTCCGATATCTAGTGCTTCCACTTGTTAGATAGTTTTTTATTGAATATATTTTTTTAATCAAGTTTCAAAGTCAAACCAATTATAATCTCACATAGCTACCAGAGTAATGCGCGTAACTTTTTTGTATGGTATTGATTTTTATTTTATTTTGGATCAAGGATTTCAATATCTGGTGTACTCATATTTCAAAAGAATATTTTGACAATCTTCTATTTTTCCACATGTGCGTAACAAAGAGTTTGATTTTCGCTGAAAACCTACATTCACAAGATATTAAAAATAAATATAATAATAAATTAAATTTATTTAAAATTATACTTTTTTGAAAGCATATAATAAGGACTACATACTTACAAAAAATAAATTTTAAATGAATTTATTTTATCCCCCAAAAGGTAAATCAAAAGTGATTTTTTATCAGCATTTTGATACATGTAAAGGAGACTCTGTTATAGGTATGGTTTAAAACTAGTGTTCTATCTAAGGGGTTTTGATCTAAGGTGTAGTTTGATCAAACCTCTTTAATTGGAATGATTTAAATGAAACTTTTAAAGGCTTAACCATTATATTTTCTAAAAATATGTGATTTCAACAAAAATTATAATCTCCCTAAATTGCAAACTAGCTTCTTTGTGGGATCACCTTTATCCGCAGAAACCACAACATTAGGAACCGTGATCCTGCAACACAAATTCATTAGTTGTCCAAAAAAATATTTTATCTAACTTCTAGAAATCAAATTCAAGGGTAGATGCATGCCCCCCTTGATTCTACTTGCTTTACGGAGGTGGAATCAAGGTAGCAATCTAGCCACATCGAATAAGGAACATCATATCATTGGGAATTTCCAAGTACCATGTCACATAAAATAAATAATTGATAATTTTGGTATGGAATCATGATTCCAACACACATCAAAGATGTCAAAAAATGGAGTCTCATCTCCGCTATGGTGTTTTGGAAAGTACTATTAATTTTGAAGAGAGGAAAAACGCTAATTTGATGCATAAGGTTAAAAAGAATGAAACAAGTTAAAAGAGGTGAAAGTGAAGTATTTTGTCACTTACTATTTAATTTTACCTTCTTGTAGTGTGAGTGACGAGTGAGACAGAATATGTCGCATATGAGATTACGTGCATGCTCAATTGGATGTTCTCTAGGACCAAGTGGTGCATGATGAGCATCATCATGAGGTGAGTCAAATCTGCTAGCTGTGATGTGTGTTTATGCAATTATTTAATGAATTTTATGCATATCTAGGTTAATTTCAGATCTTGGAAAAAAATTTCGCAAAGTGTCCCCTTTTTTAAGCGGCGTCCCATTTATTCAAAGCAGTTCTCGGGTTTATAAAGTGTCCCATTTTTTCACAAAGTGTCTTGTTTCTTTGTGAAGTGTCCCAAAAGGGTTCTAAAGCATCTAGGGCCTTTAGGAAAGCACACTAGATGGACTTTAGTCCACTTGCATGATGAATAATGTAAAAGTTAAAGATATTAGATGGATTTTAGAGCATATTTGTGTGATTTTGATAGGTACCCACCCAATCACAACAATGGATAGGGGGGAGACAATTGAGCTTCTTGAGATATTTACCTGACCGTCAGAGGAGATAGAGCACCTTCGTGCCATAGGGAATTATTCTGGTATACCTCATGCCTCCCATGAGGTACCACAACGTGATGTTGATGGCTCTCTATGAGCACTAGGATGTGGATACATGCACATTCCAGTTGCTTACAGGAGAGATGACGATCACCTTGGAGGATGCACATTGTATTCTCTACATTCTGATTTGAGGAGAGCTAGTACATTTCCAGAGAGATCACACCTTCCATGAGTAGAAGGCCAATTTGCGGTATTGTCTGGATGGCCTTGAGCATGTTGAGCAGGTGAGAGGTCTGACTGATCTTCCAATGCTATTATATTCATGAGAACTAGTGGTTAGATGGATTATGATGCATATTGTAGCACTAGTTCTCATCCCTAATGAGCAGCTAGTGCACCTCGAGGTAGGACTAGTCCATTTGATTAGAGGCATGGCAGAGCATCAGAAAGTGTATGCCTAGTGTCGGTGTATCCTGAAACATTTGTATTATGATCTTGGTCATTTTGTATTCCAGGAGGTTGACAGTATGGTGCACTGCACACTTCTATAGGTGTGGTGCTTGGAGAATATTACATGTACTAGACCAGTCAACTTCTGATGTGCTACAACAGTAGGGTATCCTTGGGCTTTTGGCTATCCTCTACGGTGATTATGGCAGTATGGTGATTTTCATTTTTGGAGAGTATGATTTGACCGACTAGAGGAGGATAAAATCGTATGGAGACCTTATCAGCTAATGCTACAGTGGCTAGATCATACTAGATAGTTGAGGAGACTGTAGTTGGATAGATTTCTGGTTGGCCGACATGACCACGTAGTATGAACTTTCTACTACAATCGAGTCATGCGGCAATTTGGAAAAGTTTAGATACCACCCCAGGCATGATGCTCTTTTAGGAGGTCAGTGTAGAGTGCCCAGAGACCAGGTGATATAGTGTGGCTCACTCTAGACCATGTGGCTGAGAGTGACTTTGATTTCTCTGATCATGATGAGCTACCAATCTCCAACGTAGACGATGTCAGTGCCACATGGGATTATAAGGAGTGGTGGATGGTGACACGATCGGCACTGGTATATCTGATGGATGAGCCGATGAGAGATGTAGGTCCACTACCAGATGAGGGAGATGATAGAGAGGATAGGGCTGAGGATACACGATATAGGGCTACAAATATTTTCACTGATGTTATTGATGATGAGTACGATGAGGATGCAAATCTAAATTATGATGACCAAGAGGGAGATGAGGAGGATGAGGAGGAGGAGCCACCCCTAAGTGAGAGTGATGAGGCATTAGGTGCAGATTGACATGAGTGGGGAGATCCCTCTCCCATCCATATGACGAGATCACAAGTAGAAGCTATAGCAAGCACCAGTATCACAGTCCTGGAGAGGCTAACACATCCTCCATTCCCCCTACATAGGATGATGTTGATATTGCTTAGCCTACTAGAGATATAGGTGATGATATTTGATTTTATGCATGTACATTAGTGCTTATTCTTTATATATATATCATGATGATGTGTACTGATTGTGTATTATTTCTAGCTTACAAGGGTGATGAGAGATTGGCAGGAGCTCTCCCATTAAGTAGCTGTAGAGATAGCACCTACATCCATCGACGAGGAGGAGATGGACTTAGATTACATGCCCCCACCCATCATGGAGGAGGATCTAGAGTCACTTAAACCATTCATGAGGCTACGACTAGTGTATGAGAGTGTGAGAAGATGACTCTGTTGACCCAAGACTATAGGAAATTCATCCCATACTCCAGTAGAGGTTGAGAGATTACAGGCAGAGGTATCATGGCTACAAGCGAAGAGAGATCAGATAGCAAGGGAGTGTTAGGTAGCCCTTGGATGGATATAGGGTCTAGAGTTTGCACTCAGATTTGATGGATCGCAGTTACAATCACACACGACTATCTCCCGATGTCCTGTTACCGGATCACAAGCACCAGAGGTTGAGGGGTCTAATTCTCATAAACCTCAATGATATTTTATAAAATGATGATATGTACATAAAACTTTGGATATATATATATATATATATGAGCATTTGATGTTTTATGATTTGTCTTAATGTGTTTGAATGTTAAATGACAATGTTACTAATTAAATATCTTTTACAGGATTACTTAATTAATGTCTGCATGATTTAACAAAGTTTATGCATGATCTAAGTAAAACTTATTTTAGTTTCTGTTAGATACAATATGATGATTAAGTATGTTATGCTAAATTAAATATATTTAATGATCTAACTTAACATAACACACAAGAGGAAGTTTGAATAGTATGAAACCTAAATTAATTATAAAAATGAATTATATAATCATTTTAGTGCCCAAGACATACACATGATTGGTTTGTCAAGAACAAAGCAATGTGAAAGCATATAGGATATGACCCTATAGCTTTAACAACACTGCTTTATCATTCATACTATTCATAGGGATTAGACATAATATCAACAAAAATGTGTGACATTGATAGGTTACTTAAGGGTTGTGCCATCTAGCTTAGTTAACATGTATGTATGCACCAAATCCAAAAGTTTTGTCAATGATGTAAGGTCTTAAACAATTAGAACCAAATTTGTTGTCTTCACTTGGGTCAAAAGTGACATTGCACTAATTATTAGATAGAACCAAGTCACCCTTGTGGAATGATCAAGGGATAACATTAAAGTTGTAATGATCATGTTTTTTTTAGATAAGCTTGAAGATGCTAAAGAGCATTAATGTGTTGTTCATCGAGCATCGCAAGCTGGTGTAATCATTGTTTTTGATAATGCATATCGTCAACAAGTCCTTGAAGAGCAACTCTTAGTTTAGGAATTTCTAACTCCAAGGGCATTATTTCTTCACTACCATAGACCAAATTATAAGGTGTGGTCCCTATGGAAGATCAAACACTTGTACAATAAGCCCAAAGCATGTAATGTAATTTTGTGTGTGCTCCATAGAAAAATGATCCCTTTTCATTTTCATGGTCTCTTAGGCCTCTCTTCATGATGCTTGGTCCATTTTTCTTTGATTTAATGTTGCAATGTGGCTTGAAAATTCACGTTAGGTCCTTAAAATTCAAATAATGGTGTCTTGTGAAGGTGTTTTGAAGTGTTGTAAAACATAATTTCTACACTTTTGTAGACTCTATTTATTACAATTCACCTAAAAATCAGCTTTTCATCACTTATCAAGTTCTATTTGGAAGTGTTGTAAAGTCTTGTAACAAGATTTCATGCTTTTCTAGGCATAATTTCACTATTTA